>VCAU01000081.1:1141-146456 GCA_015844325.1 Aspergillus nanangensis | reverse complement strand
GGGGGGGTATATGCCTGTTTATTAGGGGGGACTGTTGCTTCTTTGATGCTTGAGGTATACAATATCTACCGGTATGTGTGTGTATAACTTCAACATGGGTACGGTAGCAACACCAGCACTAACTTCAGCGACAAGAAATCAACCATGCTAAAACAACCGTGAGATATCTTGTCACCGATAGATACGAAATATCGAATACAACTAGTATAAAATAAGTACCACCAATACGCAATTGCATAGAAAAGTACCATCGCTGAGTAGGTACCCAATAAGATTGTTATCAATTTACCACGCAGATATTAACTAAGGTACCTACGTGGTATCTGAGTTACCCAACCGTAGCTAATCATTAAAACCACATATCTTTGGGGATCTAATTGGAAGGATCCTAGAATGATATAACTATTAGTTGTAAGAGACCACACAATATTGGGTCCATCTGAGGGTCTATCATTGAATGGATTAGACCCAACTCTTCCCTTTGGTGCTGTACTCACCATCTCTCTCTTTCTCCCATAGTGAATAATAACCATAATAATAACAATAATACTGGATTTTTTTCTCTTTATATACCCACTTGAAAATACCAACTCGAACCGATCGTCCGGATGAGCCGAGCAGGTGGACTGGAATTATGGGGTCCAATGGACGCTGGCCAAGCGACAGGGGGTTGAGTGAGACAAGAGGCAAGAAATGTCCCAATGTTGATGCCTCAGATTGGGTATTTAGGATACGATGCATCCTTTGGCGAACACTTCCCATTCATCCTCTCTGACTTGTTTTTTGCTTCGTGTTCTGGTTGACTTGGAAATTCGAGTGCTGGTACTAGGGCATACTTCGTCGTCTCCAGAGTATGGCCCAGTTCAATACCACTAAAACAAACCAGCACACTAACTCTTAGTTAGATTCACCTCACCGAATGAGGAGGAAATAGTAATTAATATTGGCTTCCCCTTGATTGTGCGGCGTCACAAAACTCCATTCAGGACCATTGTTTCTACTCAATTAGGCTTTGGTCAACTACCTCCTAACCCTTGATTTAGTTGTTATTGTTGTTGTTGCTATGATTGTGATTGTGATTATTATTATTATTATTATTATTATTATTATTATTATTATTATTATTATTATTATTATTATTATTATTATTATTATTATCATCATCATCATCATCATCTTGACTCCCAGGGGAGAGAAGGCTGATTCAATTACCGTCCACGAAGAGGAGAAGAAGAAGAAAAAATTGACGATCAGCCAGGATACAATACATACTTCTTGGTAATAATCAAAATTATTATCATGTTAATGTGAATGAGATTGATCAGGGGTTGCAGTAGAGGTAATTAATCGCTGCCGACCCGGAGCCGCTTTAGCTTTGATGAGGTGACTTGACAGCTAACATTCCAGCCGATAATTGGAGGTTCATCATAGAATACCTAAGGTATTGTACAGTATCTATTGTACAATACCTACCTTCATCCCTGGTAATAATTCACCCATGGGCCCATGCAGGTGGTCAGTGGTTTAGCTTGACGCCTCATCTTTCCCCTCATGAAAGCCCGAGAGAGGTCCTGGAATATTTTGGATTAGTTTGTTCAATCGTATTCAAGAAGAAAAAATCACAATGTATCCGCCATGAATCATATCTCAACAACAACAATAATAATAGCAAAGAACTAATAAACTCCAGCGAATGGGCAATCACAGGGAGAGGACACATGACAATACCAAACCAGAATTACAGGCCCGACACCCGAGGACCCTCAATTCTCCGGGGCGGTTGCCTGTACAGTCACTGAAATCGAAAGGTCGCCATAGGAACTGGAATTGACCCTTACACCCAAACCGATCTATATATCGCTTAGGTTGATCGATGGAGGATGGATTTTTCCTTATTTTTATTATTATACACATGTATGATGAAGGGTTGGAACTATATCTCATGGTTCAACTAAAACCTTGGGAAAAATATTCCTGACTTCCCGTGTTCATCTTCGCCGGGCCAGAACCCACCACCATCAGCGTTCTAGTGCCCGGTCTTTCAACCGTTCGTTGTCCACCCGCCTCGAACGCTAAAAGGGGGGCGCTAAGCGTTGTTTGTACTGTAGAATCTCATCAGCCTCTCCCAGTCTCGCTGTATCTCTATTTCTTTCCCTTTTTTTTTTCTCTTCCTTCTTTTCTTCTCTCTCCTTTTTTTATTTAATTATTATTATTATTTCCGCCGAGTCTCTCTCTCCCCCCTCTAGTAGAGAGATCCTGACTTTTTATTTGAATTTATTTTATTTATCTTTTTTTTTTTTTCACTTCCCCGTCTGCCTTGTTTTTAACGATTTTCCTCTGGGGTCTCTGTCGTCATTGCCCCTTCTGTTACGATCGTGTCCGATCCAAGTTAGAGATATCAGTAGCTCAAATAATAACATGTAAACCTAGAATCTTACCTGTATGCTTAATTTTAATTTTATCCTCTTCTTTTTCTGATTATCACTATTTGAAATCATAAATCGGTTTGAATAATAATAATAATAATAACTCTCGTAGCTAAGGTAATTAATTAACTACCTCCTCCTAGGTACCTGCCTACCTAAACCTAGTTAGTTCGATACCTGTTCTTGTAGGTAGTAACGTTCTCGTACGGTACTAAACTGGGGACAGCAAAAAAACCCTTCGATGGAATGGTATTGGATGGGGAACCTCAGGCACACAATCCCTTCACCTCTCTTTCGCCTCTCTCACTTCTCTCTCTCCCTCTTTCGCTCTCCTCTTTCTCTCCCTCTCCGCCTCAGTTTCCCACCTCTTATTCCTGTCTCTTCCCCCCCCTCCTCCTCCCCTTCCTCATCGCGCAGCCAGTGCATGCCTCAGGTGTGTTCCCGGCTCTCTCAGGAGTAGTTCTCTCTCTCTCCTCATCACTTCTTTTTCTCCCCCTCGCCCTCTCCTTTCACCTTCGTCTCGTCTGGCTTCGTGACCGCCTCTCTTCACTCCAATTCGACCGGTTGCCCCGTGCGGGCGAATTGTACTGCCACGCAGTTGGCTGACACCCGGGGATTCTTTTCCCTTTGTCTAACTGCCCCCTCCCTTGTGCCTCATCTATCGACCACACTCTTTCCTCGTTCGACCAGCACCGCATCCGACCGCTTGTCGACTTCCAGTTCGTCGGCCTCCGGTATAGCCCGTTTCACCCCATCCTTCGCTGCTGTGACTCCTTCCCGTCCTGTCGATTTTGTCCCCGTCCAGCAAGCTGCCTGTGCGACCACTTATCTCCAGAGCTCGCTGTTTGCGTTCTGTCGTCCCTTGCCCTCACGTATCCCTCGCTGGATTCGAATATCAGGATAATTGTATTGGAATCGTGCTTGAATGGTCCCGTCTGGTGATCATCGGGATTTTTGTGAGACTCCCCTGAACTGCCATGTCCTTTCCCTCCCATCACCTTAGGGGTATCATCCCATTGTTAGTTGCTGACCGGTTTGCCCATTCACAGCCTAACTAGTCTTTCACGTGCTAAGTCGCTAATCGAGTCTTCTGACGCCGTTGCAATTTCAATTTGTGTTGTTGTTTCCACATCTTGCGACCATGGCTTCCTCTTCTTCCAACGTTGTCGGTGTCCACTACCGGGTGGGAAAGAAAATTGGTGAAGGTTCCTTCGGCGTCATCTTTGAGGGCACGAATCTTCTAAACAACCAGCAGGTAGCTATAAAATTTGTGGGTATCCCTTAACACGGTGGAGGATGGATTGACCCTGTACTCACCAATTATCAGGAGCCACGGAAGAGTGATGCGCCACAGTTGCGTGATGAATATCGGACCTACAAGATCCTGGTCGGGTGCCGTAAGTGCTAACGCATATTCGCTCGTAATAATAAAGACTAATTGCTCGCAGCTGGTATCCCGAATGTTTATTACTTCGGACAAGAAGGCCTGCACAACATCCTAGTCATTGACTTGCTCGGTCCTAGTCTCGAAGACCTTTTCGATCACTGCAACCGTCGATTTTCCGTCAAGACGGTTGTCATGGTGGCTAAACAAATGGTGCGTGTTATATCCCCGTTCAATGCGGTTGTAGCTGTTTCTAACGCTGGCACGTAGCTTTCTCGCGTCCAAACCATCCATGAGAAGAATCTGATTTACCGCGATATTAAGCCCGACAATTTCCTCATCGGTCGCCCCAATTCGAAAGCCGCCAATGTCATCCATGTCGTCGATTTTGGCATGGCTAAGCAGTATCGCGATCCCAAGACAAAACAACACATCCCCTACCGTGAGCGAAAGTCGCTGTCTGGCACAGCCCGCTACATGAGTATTAATACCCACTTGGGCCGAGAACAATCACGACGAGATGATCTGGAGGCCCTGGGCCACGTCTTCCTATATTTCCTGAGAGGTGGTCTTCCATGGCAGGGTCTGAAAGCCGCCACCAACAAGCAAAAATACGAAAAGATCGGCGAGAAAAAGCAAACAACGGCAATCAAGGACCTCTGTGAGGGATTTCCAGGTATTTTCATCCTTCAACAACTCCCCTTGTGTTTCGCGAACATGGTAGCATTAATCAGTTTGGTCTAGAAGAATTCACGAAGTACCTGACCTACGTCCGAAACCTTGGCTTTGAAGACACCCCCGACTATGACTATCTCCGGGATCTCCTGACCCAGGCGCTCAAGAACGCTGGAGATGTTGAGGATGGTGAATATGACTGGATGAAACTCAACAACGGACGGGGTTGGGAATACAAATCGTATTCCTCGCAACAACACCTCCACAACAATGGCATTCCCAACTCGTCTGCCCGCGAACTCCACGCTCAACAGCTTCGTAGCAGCCAAAGACCTGGCGTGACGGCAGATCGTTTAAACGCCGCGCAACCCCCGCCCCCATCCCCGGCCAAAGCCGGAGCTGGGAAGACGCGCGAGCGGCAAAACGTCTCAAGCGGGATGCCAAAGCGCCAGAGCGGGGGAATGGATACGACACCGACAGCCTCGACGCAGGCACAGTTTCAGAACTCGAATGCGAATATCCCGGGCCGCATGGGAAGCCCCGCCAACGTGACGAAGAATAGCCAACAGGCCCAAGGCGCTCAAGGCCTAAATGAGCCGCAGCCTACTTTCGTCCAGAAGATGATGAAAGCACTCTGCTGCGGTAGGTGATCAATGTCGATGCCCAGGTGTCATGTTTCCTTGCTTATCTGGTTGACATTAGGCTGAATACGACATCATGTAATCCTACCTAATCATCGGGTCATACTGGCTTTCGACTTTCTATTTCGCAGGTTGTCTTCAAATACGTTTGGGGGGTGGAGGGGATTGAAAGGCAGGGGATTATACAACGCAATTGTGCTATCCTCGGAGGCTTCGGACCCGGTTATTATTTATTTCTTTTATTTCCTCTGTCTTACTCTTTTATTCTTTCTTCGACGAGAAGCGAGCTTGGAAAAGGCTTATCGGATCTACTGGCACGGGAAACATGGGAAAGCAGGATCACTCTCTTACATTTCCTATATTTGTTCAGTTGGATCGCGATTCGCGTCATCCGTTCACCCGCCTGGTTTCGTCTCGATGTCACACGCGGAGACGGTTCGGATTCCCTCCAGCCATGGGTCCAACGCCCCGATTCCTTCCCTCTTCCCCGTTATCAGACTCATCTTTTCACTTTCATGGTGCTACGGCTCGGAACGGCGAACGTGAGAAATTTCCCCTTTTTTTGTCCATTTTGCCCAGTTGATATCGTCTTTCCCGCTTGCATTTGGCGTGAGCCATTTAATATTAGATTTTCGTCCTGTTTGTCAGTTTATATGATCATTGCCCCCCCCAACCTTGCTTATCTCTTCTATGCTTGACCACCTTGACTTCTTTCTCCTGTACCGTTTTCTTCTCGGCTCCTTATGGTGGGACTGTGATGATGGTTATTCCCCTCCCACCATGTCGCTGAAGGGCGTTTGGCATTTGACGGAGTCGCGTTTTGTTCAGCGATGACAGCTTTCCACCGCAATCAACATATAAATGTTTGAATATGTCCCATGGGATACGTCGTATGACGGATGGTCATTTGAAGGAAGGAGTTCATTTCAAAACGGCCTGTGGCCGTTGGTTTCCCCATTTCTCGTGTTTATTTGCCATATCATCCTGGTTTTGTTTGATTACGCGTGTCTCCCCGTCTAGTTCTTGAGATCGCGCCCCGGCCTTTTCTGTCTCTTGGGCGTTGGTTGCAAAAGACCATCCTCTATCTATTTGTTTCTGTTGATCTACTCGCTGTGTTTATATGTATGTGTGTGTTTTCAAGAGCGTGTGTGGCTTGTCAGTTCAAGATAGTATTTCTTTTTTTTCCCTTTACATTGCTCATTGACTTGTACACGCAGCGGGCAAACCTTGCGTAGAGTAATCACATCCACCAAGCCTGTTTACGAAATCTCAACTGTCTTTGATCTGTTGTCCCATCCTGAGAGACACTGAAACTTGACCTATTCATCTGCCACTTAAATTGGGGGTTTCCTGATGGTGTTTGAACCACGAGATGATCCTGACTGATCATTCCAATGATAGTACTAACTAATAACTAATAGACACATCAGACATCGCCCACCTATCGGAGATGCCGTGATATGGCACGATATGACATGCATTATTTCAGCCATGGATGAAGGTGGAACGTGGACCGTTTTGCGTCAAATCCGTTGTACAGTACTCCCTCCCCAATCTATTCATTAATTGATCCAGGTATATATCTACATCCCCTCCCTCCTAAGAGACACGGAGAACTACTCCTAGAACCAAGAATGGAAACTGGTCGGCTGAGAACAGAAACCAAGAAAGTTTAGGTCTCGGATCCTCTCAGTCAACAGCCGCAACATGAATCCCGGAAACAAGTTGCCGGTTCCAAAGCCATCTCCTGATCGTTGGTCACGGGGGATCCGAGCGTAGTTCTAGGTTTGGCGATACGAGAGGGTTTGGATCCCAATCTTGCGTCCATTCTTTCGTCTGTGTTTGAAAATGTTCATCAGGTGGTAGGTAAACACCTGGTAGGTAGGTAGGTATACATTAGGTATGTTCTATGATATTGTTTTTTTTTTTTTTTTACCCTACTATCTCCCAGTTTATTAAAAGAGCCAGAAGGCCAAAAAGAAAAGAAAGAAAGAAAGCTCATAAGAAGTCGGTTTTTTTTCTTCGCATGATGTATCACAATCTTGTTCCTGCAGCCAGTGAACCAACCGCTTGAGAAGACTTTCGCTGTCGAGGGAAGATCATCAGCTTGTCCAGGAGCAATGAATGATGGCACTTCTTCTTCTTCTTCTTCTTCTTCTTTTTTGATGACTATATATATCTATTGATATTTTCTTCAACAGTAAGTAGCATTGAAAATACCCCTGCATGGTCTAGAGTTATTAGGTGGTTGGAGATAAATTGGATGACGTCGGATGGGAAAGGGTAGTCGCAGCGTGCATAGACTAATAAGTTTAGTCCAGTTTCATTTAGTGATGCTTCTTTGGTACCTCGCCAATTGTCCAGCTTTATTATATACGAGGATCTCGTCCAATGACTGACCAACTACCTAGGTAGGTAGACGTGTTTTCTTTCTATATAGATACTGTAGGGACCTCCTATCTCGAGATTATGGATGTCCTTCGGAGCATATAATCTCCCCCATCTACCACATAGGATAAAAGAGAACGGAATCAATAATAATTGCGTCTTCCTTGTTTTGCTCCCCCCACCCCTCTCTCCTCTCTGTGGATCACTCTTAGTGTAGGTTGCTAGTGTCGAACCGTCCCTTGGTATTCGGTTTCTCTGTTAGCCAAAGAAAGAATGGAACATGGGGACCCCGTTCGCACTCCACCGAGGTCTAGACTTGAGGTTTTGCTGGAGTGAACCAATCGGAGGGAGATTGATATATCCACTTGTCAGTAGTTGGATGTCGAAAGTGCAGATGAGATGGTTGCTGCATGGAGACTAGCGACGTCCAGTACATATATTAAATGTAACTTCATTCCGAGGGGAGATCCCTCCGTGCCTCACACAGGGTGTAGGTGCCCTATTTTTTTTTTTTTAATTATTTCTCTATATATATATATATTTATTTATTTATAAGGTAGTCAGTTGCCAGATAGTCGATGATGGTGTGTTTACCAAGGACGGAGAAATTGTGGATCAGATCAACATTCGATTTGCCTGACTCATGTGGGATCCGGATAAATCGTTATGTCGTAATAATCAGCATCGATTATCGAATTCTTGTTTTCTCTCCCGTCCCCATTTCTTGATTAACGTAGAACTTAGCTTGTTGTCGTGTGCTGATCGGTTTAAACAAAACGTGGTTGACTCGCTTACACGTGGATGAAGCAAGTCCTTGAGACTCGCCATTTTGGGAAGTTGATGCATTGCATAATGCCAATAATATGGATAATATTAAATGTTGATTAGGTATTCAATTATTGCACTGCACTGATCTGTATACTGTGCAGCCGCTTATATTATTGCGTCGCCCACCTATCAGATGGTTTTCTCAATGAGCAATAATAAACGCTGGTTGCTTTCTTGCTTTCTTTCTTTCTTGGCTTCTACTACCCATCGTCGTGGGATCATCAAGCTCCTAGGACGTGGACCCTATCAGTTCAATGTCCTCTTGGAAACTATAACTGTATACCTACCTAACCTCGTCGGGTATAAAATTCCCAACCGGGATGGAGACCGTGTAGTTCATATTGACCTGGGTCCGACTGTTTCCCATGCAAAGTTAGAGACACATATTCCCGCATAAAGTGACGTATCCAGTTGATATCATCGAAGGGAACGAATGTTACTATCTCCGTTTCACCACGTGGATGAAAAGAAATTATTGCTATTTTTGTTTTAAAAAATTTTTTTTCTCCCCCTCTCTAACCCCGGTAAAAAGACGGGAAAAAAAAACCAATAAAAAAGTATCTCGTGCATAGAACGAAGAGTCTCACTCATACGACCCTGCCTCATTGACCCGCCCGCGGAATTTCGGATTGGGGAGACGAGCGAGTAGGAGTCGGAAATCCCTGTCAGGGTCCATGTCAGGGTCCAGACAACAGATCTCGGTGAGAATTGGCTTATTCTGAGATACCTAGTTCTGGCTCTCGAATGATCCCCATACTGATGACTTGATAGGAGGGAGTTGCAGGATGGATCGGGAGTATTAGGGATGGGAAGAGGCGGTCTGGTCTGGTCTGGTCTGGTCTCTTCTAAGATTGAGGCTGAGACAGTAATATAAAAGATGGCAAAAAAAAAAGGAAAGAATAGTTCATCTATTTATTGTTAGGACGATGTCGTAGATATGGTGACTATCCCCGAGCTGTTGTTGTTGTTTTTGCCACCGGCCAGGAACGAACGAACTATTGAATTCTGTGGCGCCCCAGAGAAGCTTCCATAGAAGTTCTAGAATGACAAAACTCTTGGGTGTGTGACGGGGCGCAACTCAAGATGATTTGGGAGGAATTTTTCCTTTCAGGATGAATAAGAATGTCCGGGATTTGCTTTGTCGGCCTCTAGCATGAACATGGAATCCTATCCATCAACATATTATTGTTTTATTTGAATTTGATCATTTTGTTTTTTGGGCCATGAAGGAAAATGTCACTGCCTACAGAGTTCGTCCAAAGGTTCCAAAGGTTCTTATGCAAGTAGACAGAAGGGGGACTGTGTTGTACAGGAAACCACCCCTCGCCTAGCAAAATCATGACGTCTTTGTGTGTGCGTGTGTGTGTGAAGCTTTTGCTGAAGGGAGGGCAGATCTTGTATTCCCCTCCCTCAAAAAAGGTCTTGGCCTGTCGTGCGACATTCATCCCTCACTTGGTAGGGTTGGGTTGCCTGCCACCTTGACGCATTCTACATTCCAAGGCAAAGTTTGTGTACATGTACATACAGTCATGCTGTTTGAACAAGAGAGAGATAGATGCTGGATATAGTATTATATTATATTATATTATATTATATATATTATATTATATTACTATATTATTAGAGTCAGGGTAAATATATGATTCAGGTGGAGCTGTTAGAATCAAATAATTAATTACCTAAATTAAATCTGGACAGTTATTATCATTATTATAACGCCGAACCTAACCGCCCACGTTATGTGTTGAATGTGTGTGTTCCGTGGAGGGAAAAATCCCCCCAAGTGGACCTGTCCACGCACGCCTCTTATCGCCACGCCAAGATAGGGCTTATGCACACATCCACCCTCGACCCACATTCCAACGGCCGATTGGCAGACTCTGCCCGGTTGCATTTCTTTCAAAATTCTTTCGTTGATGTTCTGGAAATTCTGGATTTGTATTTCTTTTTTCTTTTTTTTTTTTTTTTTTTTTTTCTCTTATCAGTAAAGATGAGAACAGAAACAACGATGATGAAGCCTCTGCAAGGGTCTAAAGATAGGGACATAAATCTCTCTAGGACACACACATACACACATACTCTCTTTCTTGATAATTATTATTATTGTTCTCAGTATATTATTACTAAAATTTAATAAATCATTTTCAACGGCTAGTCGCAAGGGAAATAATCATGTAAAATGCAAGGTAAAAAAAAAGAAAGAGGGGGAAAGGGAAAAAAAAGAAAAAGAAAACCTATCATGAAGAGACCGACCGATAGGTTCTTTGTCTGTGTTTGAAGTTGCAGATCCATTATGACACCACCACGAATCAGCCCTCTCCGATGCCCTTATTCGATCGTTTCTATCATCAGCGTCTGAGCTTCTAGCCATCCTGGTCGGTTGACCAGCTTCTTAGCATCCTGCAGATCCTGCGCCCTTCACCCCAATCACCTCCCGTCAAGGCCGACCATCATTCATCTAAGAGTTTCTATACAGAGTATTGTAGTCTGTCCATCCGATCATTGAGGTATTTTCATTACTTAAATTTTTCATGATGATTTTGTTGATCACAGAAACCGAGCAGGGGACTGGAAGACCCCGAAGAAATTCTTTAGGTTTGACTGATTGCGATCCATCCTGGCTTGTTGGACAAATTGGCAAGGCTTGTCGCCACTCCCAAACAAGAAACAGTTGATAGACCTTTCGTGTCATATGCTTGGGGGAAGGGAGAGAGGGAGAAATAAACTAAACTAAAAGAGAAAATCCACGATATTCTCCCGGGATCAGTTGTAGTGGCATGGTGGACAGTCATAGACAAGGAAGGGGTTGTATGATCCGGTAAATTCCCGTAGACAGGACAGACAAAGAAAGGGTCGGGACAGATAATTCAACTTGTAGAATAAAATAAAAGAATATTGTAAGAATTATCATCGTCATGGATTATTATTAATTATTATTATAATTACGATGGACTGTGTGTTGATAAACCTCCCCAGGATTATTATACTTTTGGATCCAATTATCTGGGTAAATTCTTCTAGTATCTTTCATTGTTCTTATTGTAGTACTATTATTTATTATTTATTTATTATAACATAAAGAATTAAAAAAAAAAAAAAAAAAAAAAACCCCTCTGTTGTACGATTGAACCATTCCAAACTACTTTATTATTATAATTATTATCATCATTATTTTGTTCTCTATCCCTTGCTTTTAGAACGTCACATTGACGAGTTCATTTTAATTTGATTTGATTTATTATTCTTTTCTTCCTTATCCCTTGAATTCTCCACTCCTTCGATTCCACATTCCTCGAAGGTGTCAGTTGTTTGACCCAAGCGCCTTCCATGCGTCTCACTAGGAAGGATCCACCCAGGACGACCTGTTTGTTCCTTCTACTTTCGACAACAAAAACTCACGGACGGAGATCCATTTCTCATCTTCTCCTCTTTTCTCTCTCCATCTCCATCTTCATAAATCATTTCAATTCACTTAAAAGAATTGTTCGGATTCTGTTCGAATTGAGTTGAACATTTGCAATTGATCTTAATTTCTTCAGGTATGTATTCGTTTTTTTTTCATTCTCTCTCTCTTTTTTTTAAAAAAATTTATTTTATCTTCTACTCTCCTTCCGTGTCACACAAAAACAACCCACAACTGGTGATTTTATCGTCCGACCTTCTCCCCTTTTGTTGCATCATGACTGGTGGGTGAAACCCCGCCAGCGATGAGATGATAGGATGGGGGGATTGTGGCTACGATCGACCGGGAAGTCTATGATTGAATTGGAGTGGAATTCCCCATCCACTGGCTTCCTTGGTCGCTGTTCCTGTGGACCATAGCGTCGGTCGCCCCCTCCCTCTTTTTCGTGCAGGATTGGCTTTGGTTCTTTGCCAGCGCCTGATCAGCGTCGCATCACCCACACCTCGTCTCTCTCTTTCTCTCCCTCTCTGTCTCTCTCTCTCTTCTGCCTTGATTATTTGAGGGCCACATTTCCCACCTCTGTTCTTAACACTGTCGTCATAATTATCCCTTTTTTTATTTTTTTTTTTTTATGATTTGATATTATTATTTTTTCTCCCCATTCTCTCTTTTTAACCATATTCCACTCCTCCCTGGTACTGGTTCAGTCCTTTCTTTCAATTATCATCACTACCATCACCACCACCACTACTACTTACCCCATCGTCACTCCCGCCCCCTTGTCCTCTTCGCCTCTTTATACGAATTCTATGTTTAGTTTCGCTTGCATCCACCCCCTTGTTGCGGCAAACAAACTAATCGACTTTCTTGTCTCCACACGCGATAGATCTCAATCTTTCGCTAACTGAGATCATCTCTCAACGCCTCTTTCTCTCCCTCACTGATCTCACCATCCGAAGAAAAACCTAACGGCCCCCTTTCCAATCTTCCCTTCGTTCGACGTTTCTCACGCGGCTTCTTGCATCTTGAAATCCGGTTTTTTATCGGAAAGTGGCTGCTTAGCCTGCGATCGATCGACCGTGTCGTTGGATTGTCCAGCCCTGGAAATTGACTTCTCGTGGCTCGAAACTATATCCTCGCAACCGCCCAACCCAAACGGACCCAAATTGAAGCCGTGGCCTTCAATTATACGTGACCATCGCCACAAAAGTGCGACGCACGCTGAACGCGATGCTGAAAAAGAGGACTATACACCCCCCTATTCTCTTTTGGCATCATACTCCTACTTCGACGCCCGAACTTTCCCCAACGTCTTCGTCATCCGACGTAGAATCGGACGAGGACATGGACCACCCTGATCCACGTCCTCTGAGCCTCTCGGTTTCTCCCGGTGCTTTCTGTCCTATGCGACCGACCCTCGATGAGGTGCTAGCAGATACAGCCCCGGCTCCCTTTACCCTGAGCGCATTCATGGCCTATCTTTCGCAAAATCACTGTCTCGAAACGCTAGAATTCACCTTGGAAGCCAATCGATACCGGGAAGCCTATGGCTCCCTGGGCCACCAGCTGAATCAGTACCCAATTGTGACTGATTGCCCGGACACCCAGCAACTCCGACTGCGTTGGCAGCGACTGCTCACCGTCTTTATTCTCCCGGGTGGCTTGCGGGAGATAAATGTCTCCAGTGACGTTCGAGATGATATCGTGCGCCAGTCGAAGCTCTCCCCCGCTCCCCCGCCGCCCCATGTTTTGGACGCCGCTGTCAGGGTGGTGCGGGAGTTGATGGAGGAGTCTATTTTCCTCCCATTCCTGAACTCTCAATCCTCGGCTCACGTCCCACTGTCGGAGCCTCTATTTCCCGCAGATGACCCTGTCATGGTGGTTTCCAGTACAGATTTCGATGAACACACCAAACGTACTCGCTCAAAGGCACGCCGTTCATCTCCGCCGTCGTCGAAAGAGATGGGAGCGCAACACTCGTCGAGCGCGCCCAGCAATCGCCAGAATTTTTCGCTTAGCACGGTGACGTCCTTGGCCAAGCCTTCGCATTGGGCTTCGGGCCACGTTCAAAGTGTCAGCGGTGATTCCGGATCGGCAACTCTGACAGATGATTCTGGAAGCCTACAATCCAACGTCAGCATGGGCGAACCGATGACCCCGCCGACCACCCCGCCTTCCAGCGAGCCTAACCTGTTTCTCGCGCATAGCCCCAAGAGCCGAACGGAAAATCCTTGGAAAAAAATGGGCATGAAACTAGGGTTCAAAAAGCGATCAGGTGGGAGTGGCAGCATGCGACTCTCCGGCATGGAAGAATGACAGCTAGCCCGTTGTATACGGGATATACACTTCACAAAGGCCTATTAAACACGACCTTTTCCGCTTTCATTCAACAACCCTTTTGACATATAATAGAACGACACGACTTGATTTTTTTTTTTTACATGCATACGATAACTGCATCCAACGACTGACTGGCCTGAGATTTTCCATTGAACAATAATCCTCGCATTTGATACCTTGGACATGACTGGACGGTGTCACGCATTGTGCATTTGAATATTTTTTTTTTTAAATTTATCTTTGATTACTCTTTTTTTTGTCTCCCTCATGGGAAAAGCATTATAGCAGGCGTCTTGAGTTTGAGCACACAAACTAGCGAGCGAGCGAGCATTTGATTTCAATTTTGGTTGGACACAGACAAAAAGGAAAAAAAAAAAAAAAAAAGAGAGCACGACGAGATCAAAACGGCTATAGGTTTTGGTCTGGTTCTGTTGGCGGCCATTTTTTCGGCGTTTTTGTAATGTTCTGGTCGGAATCATGAGGCGATTTGCTCCAGCCTTCATGGTGATGACCAGACATGGTTGCATTGAGGTAGTTAGCAGATTCACTCTTCTCTGTGTGTCTTGGCATGATGATAGTTTGGAGAATAGATACCCATCAATTTGGTTCTACGTTGGCCCATTCCTTTTAAAGAGGTTAAGACTATATATACTATAAGAGACGAACTTCATTGGTTACAAATGACCCTCCGACCCGATCTCGTCTCCAACGCTCCAATATTTATATCCCATCCAGCTCGCGTGAGGCCTTCCATATATCCGCTAAACCGGGAACGATCACCAAGGAACCACAGGGTGGATGACAGTACGTCCAATATGCGTTCCACCTCCCCTCCAGGCCCCCCAGGGCTCTTTTTATTGTTGCGAGACCGCCCATGATCGTCCGGCTGGGACAGAACCCTCGCTGCAAGCAAGGCATGCATCCATGCCTTCAACTGCGATCGTGGGGTGGTGTTGCCCTTCAACAAAATTGCGGCATTCCAGGCGGACGAACCCCGTCCTAGAAAAAGAATATACTCCTCCGCTTCGAAAAGGGAGACCAGCGTTTCCATCGGAATATGAGTTTTGGACCCGCCTCCAGCCGAGTAAAAGGAAGAAGCGGGAGGCGACACGGCCTGTAGAAACCCGCCGACGGATACGCCAATGCGACAGCTTCCTATCGTTTTTGGACGGGTGGGGGAGCTCCATTTTAGCAGACCGTCGCGTTCGAAGATCTTTTCTTGCCGTGCGACTTGCGCTGGCGTGAGAATCTCAGGGCCATTTTCTTGGCTTAGTGTTCTTGGTGACGTTGTGGGCTGGTTGGGATATAAGACTCCGAGGCTGGGATCGGAATCGAGGAGTGTGGAAAAGACAATGTTCGCTCGTTGACGATTCAGACTGGTCATCTGGACGGCGCGGACGGCCGCATAATTCAGACTTAAATGGAGAGAAAGGAGTAGAAGGAGACTGATCCACGTTGCTGGGTAGCTGGTGACATGGGAGACTACGAAGGACCCGACCTGGTCAATTGTTAGATGGGGTTAGACCATTGGGTTGTATGGAAGTTTCCCCCCCCCTTGTTGGGGTGTACATACCAACATCCCTATAAGCGATATGATTGTCTCCTGAGAGGAATCTTTCTAAATAGACCAGACCAACCATATTGTCAGCACACACATCAATGAACACCTAGACGAAATGTTTTCACATTGGGAGAAAACAAAGACGGGGGGTATATAAACAGAGAAAGAAATGAACATACGGCATTGACTTCCGCCAGATTTCCCCATCGCGAGAAATGCGCACTCAGACTCGCCTTGGAACTCCCTCCTGCCACGCCGCACAGCGCACGAAGCACACCCGCCATGCTGAGCACCGCGACTCGAGGGATGCCGGCGGGGATCATGGGCGAAAGACAATCCAAAACCATGGCTGCGTCGTTGAAGATGTCCGCGGCGAGACGGTACATTTTGCATTCGGGTTCTAGGGCGGTGCCGACTCGATGGGCGAAGAGAATCGTTGCGATCCGCCCAGACGTATCTTGGAGGATATGTAGGAGGAGGGCGGATGTAGGGGAGGCGTTTGCATTGCCTACCCCAACGCCTGGAGGGTTGGTTGGTTAGCATTGTGGATTTGGTTGGGTACATGTATATGCATAAATGAACGGGCTAACGGACCTTGTAAAACGGCACGCGAGGAGAGAAGCCCTGCGATGGAGCTACTAAACGCTTGTAGCGAGTCCTTTGTTGGGTTGCATCCCTCTGGTTAGCTGGTAGGGCTCATGGCGTTGGAAGGTGGATGGGGGATATAGAAGTAAGTCCTCATACAAATATTTGGTATCTATATTGGCAATCGTTAGTTGTTTGTGTATTGTGTTGTTTTTAGATCTTTTTGGGGCAAAAACAACTCACTGAACATAGTCGTCGCTGACACTGTGGGGATACCCTGCTGGAAGGAAAACTTCCATGAGGAAGTTGGAAAGAAAGGACGGTGACCATGGTGAAAAAGATGATGTATGCTAGAGAGGTCTTAATTTGGTTGACTATGCAACAGGCATAGCGGTAGAAACACCAGCTATTTATGGAGAAATACTGCAGATTGCCAAAGAACCCTAGCAGGGAAGGATATCAATACTGACCATCTTGTCAATACGACCTCGTCTTCCCTGGTCATCCTGGGGATGCTCTGGTGGTGCGGAATAGATATACGTCGCGATAGGATTGTTGACCTCATCCACCTCCATGAAGGTGAGGTGATTATTACTGTTCTGAGCCATTGTGCTATTGCAACTGTCCCTCTATGAAGAAGGAATCATAACATTGGGGATTCTTCGAAGAGTAACAGGACAATCCGTTATGTTCTTGAGATGGGGTTGTTGGGGAGAAATGAGGTGTTCTGTTCTGTTCTGTTTTGTTGACTAGGGCGGCACGTGAGAGAGCCCAGCCCTAGCAAGGAACGTCCTACAGTGACATGGATTGCGATGTGTTTGGTCAAATCCCCATTATTGAAAACATATCTAGCATTACCCCATTGATCCATTCCCACGTATTCCGACAGAAGCTTCTTAATAGACACAATAGCCCATCATTCCAAGACTTTTGAAGGAAAAAAAGCAATCAACATCTATGCAGCGACTGTTTCACACCCAAACACTGACGTCAAAGAACCCACATGTTCGCGCCCATAAGTTGAAAAGAAAAAGAAAATAAAACCGCTAAGTACGAATACTAGCAACCACCAGCGCCATGATACGGATATGAAGCAAAAAAAAAAAAAGAAAAGAAAAGATAGGAGAAAATGAACCAAGTGGATGTGGGCTGGGGATCCCGGATCCCAATCTCAGCACTTTCCACTAGGATAAATAATGTCGTGATGTTCTTTCGAACCTCTGTAGATATGCCCGGTCAAATCCGAACAAGGTGAATTCATCCGGGCCCCACTCTTCCGGAAGCCCGGCGCTATACTGCCACATTTCCGATTGAAAATGACTACCGTTCGTTTCGACATGCAAACTCATAGCACGCCTTCTCCCTCCTCTCATAATAGTTGTGTGTGGATCATCCCTCGTCGAGCACCATTGCCTTAAGCGCAGAGGCTTGCACCACCGGTCTCGATGGCTTCGATCTCGGCCTCAGACCAGGGGAGACGGCCGAAGCGGGAAGGGAGCTCAGAGCGGTCGAAGAATTCGCCCTGCTTGGGCTGGATAGATCCGAGAGCAGCACCAGCGCTGCGGCCGATGTCACCGGGAACGAACGATGCACGTCCGAGCGGACCGTGCTGCTGAGCCTTGACGCGGTAGGAGGCGAAGGAGTCGGGAAGTGCGCCGGAAGGAGAAGCGGGATGGGGACGAGGAGTGTGGTCAATCGACTCTACAAAGAGGTTGTTAGACAATTAATTACTTCGTCTCTCTATCTATGATAAAGATCCATTGGAAGGTTGTTGGAGATTTTGTGAAGTACTTACGAGGCACAGAGCGGCGGCCGAGGAAGCGAATGAGAGGAGTGCGAGCAACGCTGCGGAGGGCGAAAGTGGCACGCATTGTGAATGATTTGGTTTTACTGGAGAGAGGACGAGAGAGCGATTGATGTGCGAATGGTGGACGCGAATTGGGAGAAATTCGCAAGATCCGCTACCGTCCGAGGTAGGCGAAAATAAATTAAGATGAGATGAATGGAAGGATATGCCGAGTTGTAGTAGTAATGTGTATTGGCCAAAGAGAGTTGGATGAGACTAAGGAGAAGAAGAGAGAGAGAAAAGGAGGGAAGGGAAAGAAGTAATAATGAAGGAGGGAGGAGAGGAACGGGAGGAGGAGGAGGAGCAGGAGGAGCAGGAGGAGCGGAAGCGAGAGAGAAGGTGGGTAAATTGATAAGCTCCCCCGTTCTGTTACAGATGGCTTTTACTCAGAGCTTTTGTTTTTTTCTTACCGTATCTCCGGTACTGGTCCTGATTGCCGTTCCCGCATCGGGCAGTTTGCCGACCTACAAATGGATTCTCCGACACGGTATTGTCGGGTATTGAAGTGGTATTGTAAATTCAGACCGTCCGATCAGATGCTTTTTTTTCCCTCTCCCGACCAGCCCCGACAGGATCTTTTCCTAACCTGCATGCTCGGTGTACATTCCATTGTCCGTTGTGGTCTGACACCTCCTAGAAACCATCCCCCGCATCTCGTTATCCCCAAATCTAAACCCAAACAAGCCTAATTTCGATGGCGTTCTCATCTCCCAATCCTCTTTGAGAAGGTATTTCCCCCCTCGATTCAATATTATCAATCTCCACATGAGGTGCATCTCATCCTCTCTCCACCGGCACCTCCCAAGTTATACTTCGGACCTACCTGACCACACGCCCTAGGATTTTAGTCATATGACCAATAAGAAGAATTGGGGACAAACACAAATTCGGCTTGCCTAACCGATTCCTTGACTGAGTTAGTTCAAGATCCCCTATCGGAAAAACGTGGGCCGGAACTGAACCATTTTCCGCATTCTTCCGCAACCCCCAATCCCTCCCAATAATAATCATAAGAATAATTAGGTTATTATTATTTTTATTAAGTTATTATTTCTCTTGACAGCTCATCCAACTGGAGCGAGCTCTCCCAAGGCTCCTCCCCCCCCCATGTGTTTTCGGCTCCGGCGTTAATGATCGGCTTAATCTCGTTTCTTATTCATCCCATTATTTGCCTCTTGTGATCATGCACGAGCTTCTGCTCTTCGCCTCGGTCCCCACACACCAACATCATGAGTTGTTACGACAGCTGGCCGGCTTGACGGCCATGCAACCTCATCACCGAGTGGAAAGACGACTGGTTTTCAAAGCCTACCGTAAGCCCGGGGTAATCACTACCCGGGTGGGGGCTAGTCAAGATGTACAAGGCGCCGATATGCAGCGTCTGAATAAGATGCTAAATGGTGGCATGTTCTACACACAGGTGGTTGGTCCCGTCTCCGAGCTGGCCTTTGGCGCCAAACCATCATCATCTCGTAACCCCGACGCTCTCATGTCGGGAATGGGTGAGTTACCGCCGAGCAATGAAAATGCAGACAATTCCTACGCATATGAAAACCAGCCCTGGAAATTGGAGTTTCGAGATATCCCGGAAGCGGGAACGCGCTCTGCCGTCACTTCTCGCCTGATGGCTAGCTCGACATTACCAAAAGGAGATATCATAGAATCCATGAATGCATGGGGATATAGGTTAGTCGTGATTTACCCAGCCTGTCTCCAACCTGTATGTACTATACTGATATCGTTTTTTCTTTCTTTTTTTCTTTTTCTTTTAGCTTTGTAACGGAGTATGTAGTGGAAGGTGATATCTTCATCCACAACGACATTGTCATCTTCTTACATCGTGTCCTACACTACCCGACCGAGGGGCAGGAACCTAATGAGCCGCGGCGAATTCTCCCGCCTTTTGAAACCATGACCCCCTTGGAGAGAACCGGGAGCTATGTCCTGCAGGCGGCGATCACTGTCCAGGATGGCGGCAACCAAGAAATGATGAAGACTGCGTCGCAGCATTTGTTTGGACTACGAGAACAGCTGAAATCGGCCGTTCGGCTGGAACAGGCGGATCGCCTGTCTTTGGACACACGGGCAAAGTAGGCAGCTGGCTCAATATCATGATGATGATGACGACGATGTTGTATGTTGTGTTGTTGTATACCCCAAGGTTGGTGCCTCAAGTAGACTCGGTTTCGGTCTCCATCATCTGTGCAGAAGGGAAGAAAAAAAAAGAGAATAGTAAAATAGAATGAATTGAGACTGTTCAGTTGTTCGAAACTACTACCCAACTCCTACTACGTACATGGAAGGACTACAATGATATTAAATCGAATCGGCACCGAATCATGTGACTTCGTGAACTTCGGCGCGTTCAACGGCGCGTCTTCTCACCTCCACCTATCACCATCTCCCTCCCTCGTAACTCTTGATGTTCTACTCCACCATTCCCATCGGTCGATCTCTTCAACGCAGGCTGACCTCCCTCCGTACTAGTCACTTACCTGCCTATTCAATCCCCGCCATCCAGTCCGTCAGAATGACCAGTACGGGGAGCTCCAAAAGGCCAGCCTCCCCCACCCGTTCCATCTCCCCACCTCCATTGAAGAGGAAAGTCGAATCCTCAATATCTAGTAAGTCAGCTATTGCGCTCTTGGTTCGGGTTTCATGTTAATTTACCCCGCCGTCTATTATAGAAAAAGCTGTCTCGTCCTTCTTTACTCCCGCCTCCCAGAAGAAACCAGAGAAGATATCATGGCGGGTTGTCAACAATAGCCTCGTTGCTGGTAAATATGCAAAAGAATCAGACCGTAAACAGGCGGCAGAAAAGCCAAAAGTGGCTGCCTTTGACCTGGTAAGCAGGTTACTATGCCATCTATTTGCACTGAAAGCATATCTGAACCCAATGCCTCCCAGGACTCGACACTAGTTTCGACCGCTTCGGGAAATACGTTTCCGAGAAACTCGTCGGACTGGAAGTGGTGGCATACCACAGTACCTTCCCGTCTTCGCCAACTAATTGAAGATGGGTATGCGTACTGCGTCTTGACCTCTTATCATGGTCTATGAAGGGGAACTTGGCTGACACGCTTCAGATACTATATTGTTATCATTTCTAATCAAAAGAAAGTCAGTCTCCAGAAAGAGATAAAAGGCGGCAGAAGTGACTCGAAGAGTCTTACGAATTTCAAAGAAAGAGTGATAGCTGTCATGACAGATCTCGATATACCTATTAGCGTTTACGCGGCCACCCAAGACGACAAGTACCGAAAACCACGTATCGGGATGTGGGAAGAGTTCCTGGATGAGTACGATTTCGATGTCACTGGCATCGATCTTACCAACTCCATCTTCGTTGGAGATGCTGCTGGACGGCCCAACGACCATTCTCAAGTTGATCGGTAGGCATATGATCTTAGCGACGGAGTTGAAAGGCCCTTGAAAAATCTAACCATTTTTGCAGTGGCTTTGCCGTGAACGCTAGGATTCCTTTCAAAACCCCTGAAGAATTTTTTCTCGACGCTGCCCCAGAGGCTCTAGTGGAAGCCTTCGACCCGACTTTGTATTTGAAGTCAGATCCAATTGATGGTGGTATGTGATAACAACTCGTGACTTTCACCTTAAGAGCCAACTTGGCCTTGGCTTTTCTGGGTCTAACCAGATAGCGGCGAATGTACAAGCGGAATTAATATGATGAGCTTACACTTTATCAGTTCCTCCTCTCTTCTCTCGCCAGAGCCCCCAAGAACTGGTCATCTTTTGCGGTAGTCCTGGAGCCGGCAAGTCAACGTTCTACTGGAGCTATCTGGAGCCATTGAATTATGAGCGAGTGAACCAGGATACTCTCAAGACGGTGCGTCTCCTACATATGAGTTGGTTCTGGATTCAACGGCATGCGTATTCCTTTGACAGGAAGGAGCTGTGTCTAGTCGGACAATTCGAAAGAAATAGCAAAGGATAATTAGCTAACGTGGATTAGCGCGCTAAATGCATCAAAGTCGCTAAGGAACACCTTGCCGCCGGAAAATCCGTGGCAGTTGGTATGTACTTGACCCTTGCATGGTTTCCCCTGCCTCCAGTCCACATTTAAAGGCCTCCCCGGGCCTGGCCAAATTGCAAATGCCAAGGCAAAAGAACCACGCACAAGAATGCACGGGGCCATATCCACTGACAGGACACGAAATCTTCAGATAATACCAATGCAGATCCTGATGTCAGATCTTACTGGATCGAAATTGCCAAGGAGTTCCACGTCCCCATCCGCTGTGTGTACTTCCCTGCATCGCAAGAACTGTGCCGACATAATAATGCTGTCCGTGCTGCGAATCAAAACCTGGTATGTCCTTGTTTCCTTGGGATCCGATGTTACACTCATCTACCCCCTTTGCCTCCACTCTCCCACCCCTTTCCCCTCTCGACCTGCCGATATACCCACAATGATGTATACATGTAATTCTGCACGTTCATGCGAACACAGCATCTTGCATTATTCATATAAGCTCCGTACCCCGCTCAGTCTTTCCATTCCCCCCTTTCGCATACTTCAAGTATTTGCATATCAAGCACCCTGGTGTGTTTCTGCACCTGCACCTTCAATAGCTACACCAGGCTAACCATATTTGTTTCGTGCAATGTATCTCAGAATCCTGAATCCCGCACCCTACTACCCGGAATCGCCTTCGGCGACTTTCAGCGTCGATTCAAGGAACCCACTCTCACGGAAGGTTTCAAAGATATCATCCGCGCGGATTTTCGCTTCCGCGGTGATGACGAAGCAAAAAACATCTGGCAACAATATTGGATCTAACCCTTTGAACCTCCCGCGACAACGATTACGGTCTGAAATTAGCCTGGATTGATTTGATTACTAACTGATCCTCACTGGGATCATATACCTACATATGAATCTGGCCCGCAGGCGGGCCTGTTTTGTATGTAGGTATATGCATTTTGCCTTGTCTATGAGCCAATGAACGGATTCTAGATAATTCATGTTGTACATAGAATCTTCACTCAACGATATTCGTTCGCTAAGATCGCCTGGAGACTCTTTCCATCAAATTGCAGAATTCACTGCGTGTTTGTAGTACTACGCCATTCCATACGTTAAGAGGACTGCAAACGGATGGACTGTTTCTCTATTAGGTCATAACATTATCACCATGCTGGGTATGATCAATTCTATATACATTATACACAACGCACAAATCAATAATGCTTTTTTGGTGGCACACAACCATTTATATCAGACACAACGATGCCACAAGAACAATATCATAGTGTCTTGGGGGTATAAAAAAAAGTAACAAAGGCAAAACGTCTTTAGCGAGCGTCCTCCCATCCCTTCGTCCGTTTGCCGGCCTCTTGTTTCCTTGATCTCCTCAACCTAACCCCGTATTCCCCACCCTCTGCTTTTCAACCAGCCGGAATCCTAGCAAAATTATGCAAGGTATAATGACGGACAGGTGGGTGAGAAATTAGGAGCAAAAAGGGAAAAAAGCAAAAGAAAACGCGTCGGGTAGTACAATGTAGCACCAGTACATATGGGCAAGACAATCGTACACCGGTATTCATGGAGCATTAAAACAGAATCCAACAAAAGAAATGGTATCAAGCGTAATGAGCGTATGGCACGTTGCGAGTCAGTAGTCGCAAGCGCAGAAATCATGAGTCATCATTATCGAATCACAGATCAGAAAGATAACTGGAACAAAACGAGGGCAAAAAAAAAAAACATTAGTCGTCACGCGCTGAATGGATTATCGGAGGTGTAAAATCATTAGATGTTGTACATCGATACTTTCCCCCGGGGTAATTCTATTGTCGTAAAATAAGGGATCAGACCCTAACGGTTCAGTGCAGCAAGGGATTGAGTGCACTAGGACCGGGACACCAGGTCCTGAAAAAATTTGAAAAAATTCCGCTTCAATGACGGACTGTGACACAGTCCAGAAGCACTAGTCGCGGGTGCGATCTTCATGGGACCAACAATTTCACCGTCACCTAGCTCGGGGAACTTTTCATCATGTAGCCGGGGTATTTTCAGCTGTTCGCACGGATCACAATGGGACTTGATGAGACTCAGACTGGATCCTTCGGTGATTTCCAGATGGGAAAGCATCGCTTCGTGGTGTTGCTTCCACTCATTGTCGACTGCTTCCCATTTTTCTTCCGTCAGTTTGTAGATATTTGAGGTAATGCCATAGTGTTCACCAGTCCGGACCAGATGCTTAGCAAAGTTGCATTGAGCAAGATCCCACTGGGAGCGGAGGTGGCGAAACGACTCGATATCATAAACTTCAGGGACATATGGCTCGGGCTGGATAGTAAAGTTGGCATGGCCCAGCTTGTTCGCCCACTCATCATTCGGGTCCGACAGTAGGAATGGTAGCGCCTCTCCCGACACTGTCCGGGTTGTACTAGCACGAGGGCGGTTGAACGAGGCGACGGACGGCTTGGTAGACAGAGGAGGCGACGGCAGGCGCGAGTCGGGTAGCGCGACTGTGTCTGCGAATTCATCAGACATGTTGGCCACCGAGGGCGATTGCAAAGGCGAGTGTACGCGAGATGTGGTTGGGTACACCGGCTCATCGCCCATGAATGGGGGAAGAAGTGGTGTAGTTGCCTGAGGCGCCGACTCATCGAGATTCTGATTCGCTTTGGCAATGTCGATGGGCTGTACCCCAGACTCGCTGAGACGTTCCTCGAAGATCGTCCTCGCGGGAGAAGGAGGGACTGTGGACGGATTGACCAGAGTTATAGGCGAACCGGACAGGTTGATCAGGGCGGATGAGGTGGAGTCGGTACGAGAGCGTAGCTCCGAGGTGACGATTTCAAGGCCATCGGGATCGCCCGAGGCGCGCTTGGCCTTCCAACGGGTCGAGATGGTAGATATTCGGGAACTAATGCGTGACAGTCCTTTGCCTGAGATGCTATCGGAGCGTCTCTTCTTGGGAGAATGTGCAATATCCATGCCGGTATCGGTGAGGTCGTAGCCTTCAAAATAGTCCATTGAGGTGAGGTAGGAGTCTTCCGCTGTTGACAGACCTTGATCAAAATGTTCTGCAGCGATCAGCAAAACCCTCCACGTATGCATTGTCGGGGGAAATAGAGACGGGGCTGGGAGCAAGGGGAAGTAACATACGGAAGTATTCCTCCTCGAGATCCCTCGCAGGGGCCCCACTAGGTTCTTCCTTCACTCCTGTCAAGGGATATTTGGAGGGGATATCCATGGAATTACCATGACCCGGAGAGGAGACCAGCGAAGACACCGAGCTGGAAAAGCGCGTGTGACCTTTCGCCGAGAAGAGAGAGACCGCGGGAGAGACTGGGGTTGATGAGCCCGTTGTCAATGGGGACTGCGGTGGTTGGCGAGATGGGGGGGAGGGATCTGTCATATTGTCGGAACTATCCCGTCTTTTGACGTCTATGAGTTGCGAGAGCTTTAACATGGCGAGGGAATTGGGCTATAAAGAGGAAATGGGGTTGACCCAGGTAGATGTTCGGAGAGAAAAGTGAGGCTTCCTTCACGTGCAGATGTAGGGCGAAGTTGTTAGGTGAGGAGCAACAACGCGCAACGCAGGGAGAGAGGAATTGGGTGGATTAGTTTGAAGGTGGAGAGAACATTATCCAAAGGATTTTTTTTAACAAAATAGAGGAGAAAGGAGATAGAGAAAAGGATGGAAAAGCACAATGACTCTTTATTGACCCTCCCAAGCCTTCGTAGACGTGGCGTGGCGGTGAAAGGCGTCCAGAAAACAACGACGGAAAGAAAGTCAGGACAGACAAACTGCTGACTTGAGTCAGAAGGGGGACAATCGCTATCGCGACGAACCGGCAGGAGCGACGGGGGAACCAGTTGGCTGCGGGATGGACGAACGACTGGTTGGGGCGAGGATAATCAGCGGCAGTAGGGCAGACAAGATGGGAAGACGTGGAGCCCGTCAGTGGATGCAGAGCGAACAGGTGGCCGGGGGTTGGTGAAGGCCCAAAGGGAAGTGACAGCGCAGTGGGCTGCAGTCAATCGGGGAGCGTTGGAGAGGGGAGAGAGAGAGGGTGAGTAAGTGAGAGAGGGAGGAAGGAAAAGAAGAAGAAGAAGAATAAGAAGTGGTGAGAATGAAGAGGAAGAATTAGGGAAAAAAAAAAAAAAAAAAGAGGATGGGGAAGGAAGGAACAACAAATGAGGGAAACACAGGCGTTACCAAGTTTATGATATGAGACGAGGGCGAACTTCTTGTCTCTCTCTCTCTCTCTCTCTCTCTCTTTTTCTCTATCCAGAATTAAAAATGTTTTTTATCTTTTCTACTTGTCTTTTTTTTTCTTTTTCTTTTTTGTTCCCCTACCCCCCCTACTTCGTACTAATTTCATTCCTCTTCATGACTTGGTCTAACTGGTTCATCCCCTCTTGATCGATAAATTCGATTCTTTTAATTCACTTTTTTAATAATTCTCACTTAAACACAACCGAGACTCGTCCGCGACACTGAAAAGAATCGGAATGATCGTCGGGAATTTATCCAAAGGTCGCTCCGCCTAGTTCCGTGGGCGAGAACCATGGATCCGTTTGTACCTTTGCCACGGTCTTTATTTTTTTCCCCCCTCTGGAACCTCTATTTATTTTCTTCCTCCTTCGCTTCTGTTTGGGCGGCGGTCGCCATCGGATAATAATTGCCGTCCCCATGGAACGTTATGGTTAATTATGCTTAAAGTCAGAAAGGAAAAAAAAAAAAAGAACAAAACAGAACAAAAACATAAACAAAACCTCTCTCTACTCATCTGATCAGAGAGATCTCTTTGTCCGATTCGGTGACAGAGCATTGATCACGGAATGATCCATCGTCAGCAGAGGCATCGCTTCAACGGCCTCGCATCACCCACCCAAAATGGCCCTAAATGGGGTCGGGGAACTCGCTAGTCTGACCCTCCCGAATGGAAAGAACAAGTAGAGCCCCAGCGACCTTTGTCTAGACTCTGACCGACCCGACTGGTCTAACACCCAGAACTCCATAGGATTGACACAGCTCCAGTGGCTGGTGGATTCTTTTCCTCAGATGTTGTGCGACTGACGTCGTCATTCTTTCCTGCGGACAATAGTACCCCCTTGACCTATCAACTCCGCCCTCAGACAGATCCCCATGAAGGGAGGGGAGGAGGTTGGCTGGAAAAAATGGATGAGCATATTTAAAGAGGTCATTTGTGCAAGGGTTCATGTGTCCTCGACTGATCTAATCCAGTCATCTCGTAAACAATATTCAGTAGGAGCATTTCAAAGCCGGAGAACTGTGCGACCCAGTCATTCTTCATGAAGGGCTCCGACTTCGCTCAACAAGAATGATGTCAATTTGGGGGGATCCTTCTCTTTGAGATTTCCCGTTTCAGCAGGTCGTGTTGGACCCTTCTACAGAACATGGAAATTTCTGGTTCATTTAATTTGGTGCCGACGTCAGATCCACATGGCCAGAGCCAGGCGGACGAAGTGTGGTTCAGTCCTCATGGCTGAAAGTTTAGGAAACAGAACAACCTTTCTGACTGATTGGACCCAGAGGGGCGTTTCGCGATGGTGGATTTTTTTTTTTTTTTTTTGGAAAACGCTTGTAATGGTGCTTGGCAACTGGCATGGGATCCTTCGATTCTTCTTGGGCCAGATGTTCGGGATTTATCATCGGATGTACTGTTGCCTGCGATCGGATCCCCAGGGAACAAATAGAACCACATGGTTTCATAATAACAACCAGGTTATTAATTTCGTAGGTTTTCTGATTATTGATGACATTTACTCTTCATATGTGAGACGGAAACAAGTGAATTTTTTTTTAATTTTTTCAAAAAAAAAAAAAAAGTTTCTTTTTCCCTTGTTGGTACCCATCACAAAAGGCAAGAGTACGAGGATGTCTCTCAATATAACCCCAGTGCGGTCCAAAGAGTCTCCTGGGTCAGATGAAACTCACGATGTCTTGCAACGGAGATATTATAGGTTTTTTACTCCGTTCCGTGAGGAACCATTTGATTCTGTCGTAATACAGAGTAATAATAATGGTGGGGGACCATAGATTGGGAATTTTCTTGTAAAGATATTTGTGATCTGCTTTCCATGTCAATAATAAAAGTACAGTAGGTAGTTTTCCTCCAAAAGAGAGAAACACATCACAAGGAAAATGATATTGAAATGATATACTATGATGCTAAATATTGGTTACCAGTAGTATTGTAATAATCAAGAATAACTTCATCGGAAGGTCGGAACCAACCCACGTGACCCTACATCACATCAACAACAAACAACCTCCACCATTACATCACAGTCCCCTGGAACCTGACACACCATCGACATCATACCATCTCCACCCCTCCCTCCCAATTGATAGTGACTTACTCGTTATTTCTGTTATTTTAACTCATGAAATCGGTTAAACCCTATCTCCTGGCGAGTGCGGCACTCGCAGCCGCATCTCCGCACCCCGCACTGTTGCCACAGGAGATTTTGCAGCCCTCATTATCAACACCAGCTCAAGACTATGTGCTCGTTCCCAATGCCTTGGACGATATTATCAATGACTCGCAATTCCTGTCGTTCCATCGAGATCTCGTGCAGATCTCATCCATCTCGGGCCACGAGCAGGAGGTGGGATCCTTCGTTGCAGAGTTCCTCCAGGCGCGCAACTTCACCGTAGTCAAGCAACCAGTACCAGCCAAGGAAGGCGGCGACCAGGATCGTTTCAATATATATGCCTATCCATCCTCCGTGGAGACGCCAGAAGTTCTTCTCACGAGTCACATCGACACCGTCCCGCCTTTCATCCCATATTCCGTCGAGAGAGTCGAATCTGAGACGGCGAAGAGTGTCAACCCCAATAACGATCCCAGCACCATTCGCATATCAGGACGCGGCTCGGTAGACGCCAAAGCTAGTGTCGCCGCACAGGTCTTCGCCGCACTCGATATCTTAGAGCGTCAACCCGATGCGTCGCTGGGTCTCCTCTTCGTCGTCGACGAAGAAGTCGGCGGGGCCGGCATGAAGGTCTTCTCCGACTCCTCGCTGAACCCAGCCCCGTCTAGCTTCAAAGCCGTCATTTTCGGCGAGCCAACCAACCTTGATCTGGTCTCTGGTCATAAGGGTATGCTGGGGTTTGAGCTTGTCGCCAAGGGCCACGCCGCCCACTCCGGGTACCCCTGGTTGGGCCGGAGTGCGATTTCCGCCATCCTTCCTGCACTCTCTCGGGTGGACCAGCTAGGCGATATTCCCGCCGAGGAGGGTGGTCTTCCTTCGAGTTCTAAGTATGGTCGCACAACGGTCAACATAGGCCGTGTGGAGGGAGGTGTTGCGGCGAACGTGGTGCCTTCATCGGCGCGTGCAAACGTCGCTGTGCGTCTGGCGGCAGGGACGCCGGATGAAGCGCGCGATATCGTCCACCGCGCAGTGCGCGATGCCACGGACAGCAACGGTGATGTCCACGCCGATTTTGATGCCCGCTCGGAGGGTTATCCGCCGCAAGATCTAGATACCGATGTCGCTGGCTTCCGGATATCGACGGTGAACTATGGCACGGATGTACCAAACCTCAAGATCCATGAACGGGCTGATGGCCGCTCCGTCCGTCGCTATCTGTACGGACCGGGTAGTATCCATGTTGCACATGGTGACAATGAGGGTCTCACCATCGCGGACCTCGAGGAGGCTCTGCAAGGATATCGGAAATTGATTGAGGCTGCAATGGGGAGGTAGTAAGTCATTTGGCAATACTTACAGTGATCATGACTTTTATGATATGGTGATACGAAACCATTTATCTATTGTATAAGTATCGCATTGCATCTGACACATGAAATCCTAATTCAGCTATTATGTAAAGACAATTATCTAGATGGTCTGCGTCAACTTCAATGACCTATAAGAATAGTTTGAGCAAAACCAAATGCGAAAATTAGTGTTCCTGAGGTATTCAAGCTTCCACGTATAATTACCAGGCAATCAAAGCTAAGCGAACGTGCTTTTAGAAGGTATATACACAAAGGAATTCAAAACGAACTCTCTATCACAACTGCAGTACGTACTTCCGCTGCAATTTCGTAATCGAATAAGCTATTGTGACATGGTAGATCAAGATTAATTTCAAAAGGTGTTAATCAAACGAGAAAAGAAGGAGAAGAACAGCGAAAGATCACGATTCGCGGCTCGTTCGTGACCATCCCGTTTTAAGGTCCCCTCCCAATTGAAACCGGGGCATAGGATGAGCCTCGGTGTTGAAGACATTCTCTTCGAGGGGAAGGAAGTCCCGATCAGAGAAGAGAAGATAAAGGTACTTGAGGGTCTCGGCCATCCAGAAACTCTCCATATTATCCCGTTGAACGGGAGGGATGGTGTCGGCGTTGGAGAGCGAAGTAAATCCAACGATCCGGGAGGTACCCTGGCCATTTGTGTTGTCATCGCTGGTGAAGTGGTTATCGTGTTCGACGACCGCTGTATGGCGCACGAAAGATTTGAACATCTCCCACCCCCACTGGCGGTAGGTTTCGTCCTCGGTAATGCGGTACATGTAGAACAGCGACTCGACAGTCTCGGGGCGCTGTAAGTTGTGTCGGTCTTGCGCGTGGATCTGGATGTCCTCTCTCCATTTCGAGCTTCTGTCTTCGAGCGGATAGACTGGCTTCGACTTGAAGGGGAGCTCCTTGTGCTCCGATTCCCGGTTCCCTGTGGCCAGAGTCGAGTCTGGATACGCGTCACTTTCCATTACAGCGGGACTGTCCACCTGGAAGTAAGTGATTTCAGGCGCAAGGCCCGTCTGAGTGGCAAGGTATGTAGCCCAGCAAGTTTTCATCAGCTCTTTGGCCAGAAGCATCTCTTCATCGTGCCTCTGAGTCCATCCAGGTGACTTCTTTGCCTGGGAGAGAGGCTGTCCACCAGTTGCACCAAGGGCTATAGTTCCTGGCAAGAAGCAAACCAAGTGATCCATTTTGGGCGATAGAGCCCCGTCAAGTCCAGAGGGTTTCTCGCCCAGGATCGTTAGCTGAGCATTTTTCGTGTACGCAATAAGATGTTTGCGTACACCCATAAGTGATTCATCCCACATCTCTTTATAGACCGGCTCCTGTTCCGATGTCTGGAGATATTGTTTGATAAGATACTCTGAATTTCGCTTGGGTCAGCGGCATGAAAAGGATATGAATAAAGACTGGAATCCAGAAAAGACGGGAGGGAGGGATAAAAATACACATACCATAGTAAGAATCGCCTCGGCTGCCGAGTCGGATATTGTTGCCTCTAAATTGACCAGTCTCAGGATATATATAGATCGGAACAAGGCCATCCTTCACCTGTTGGTCGTCAACAACCTGCATGACTTTCTCCACAACCCGCCAGTATTCTGCCTCTCCGGTCAGCTTAGCCAAGTACTTGAACTCTAGCTGTAAAGTTGTAGCTTCAGCTGTTGACGAGGCGCCATTGTCTGCATGCGATGGGATACCCTCGGACGTGTTGAGGTTCACGCTGGCAAAAGGCACACCAGAGTTAGAATCAAAAGCCCCGAGTAATCGATCCGCCAAATCAGCCGCTTTTTCAATATATAGATCGTCGTCGTCGTTTGCGATCGGGGCCAAGTCCGGGAATGTAGTCGATAAATAGTGCGCCGAAAGAAGGCCGCCTAACATGCGAATTGTCGTCTCAAACGTGCTAACATCATGGTCCTGGTTGTACTGTAGTGTGTTGTGTATCCAACTGCGAGCGTGTTGGACGCGTGATGTAAGATTCATGATCATGAGCGTGTCCAGCGCGTCCACGATAATCCATCCCATTCCCCCAGCGACCATGGTCTTGCCATTTTTGGCCTTGGGATGGTACTCATCTAAGCCTACTCGAGAAAAGGGTTGGTATCAGCATATATATATCTTCCAAATATTGCTTCGCGGGGTACCAGCGGGGCGCAGAAAGTCTCAGACATACCCCATCCATGGTTTTCGTAGCTATCCCAGCTAACAGTAAACGTATCTTTAACCTTCTCTCGCCTCGCGCTCCAGTCGATTCCTTTCGGAACAATACCATTATATTCAGGCTCTGTCTCATCAAGGCTCTGGACCCAAGTCCAGAGTTCTTCCCCTTTCGCCGAGTCCGGAGTCCTTAACCCAGGTTGTTTCCAATTTCCAAACACAATGTACCACACAGAAATCAACATAAACAAAGCAATCCCACCATATAGGATCCTTCTTCGTCTGAGTCTCGGGCCTGTTCGCCGAGGCGCGAAATATGGCTTATCTTTATACATGGGGAGGCCTCGTTCCGTGCTGAAGAAATTGTTCAGATTGTTTGGTGCCCCGGGGGACTGGGATAGACCATAGCCACCTAGACCATTCGTCCCCGGACTCCGACTTGGACGCCAGTGATTATTCTCGAGAGGCTGTTGGGGAGAGAACGAGGGGCTCTTTCGTGGGTACTGATACGACATGACCACCAGCCTTTTGATGCGACTATTGGATAGGCCCTCAAAAACGATTCTTTAGGATAGGATCCAGCGAGGACATTAGCATAGGGAGCTAGTGTCCAGTGTCAGTGGCGTAGGCCTCAAACAATGCTTCCTGTCGAGGTTGCTTCTTCCTTTCGCTAGTGATTTGTTGTGGTAGGGAAATCGTTCGACATAGGTTGCTCGAGACACCTTGGTGATAAAGAACGGTCAATATTAGCGATTATCCAAATAAAGCATCTCTCGTAAGTGATACTCGAGGGGGCGGTGTTGAAAGTTCGAAGTAGACTTAAGAGTTCACGAACAATTTAAAACATTGGATGTTGACACTGAAAGTCAGGCGCAACCCAGTCTTTTGCGATGCCCTGAGCCTCGCGACTCGCGTAGGCAGTTTTGAAATTGTGCAGAGACGAGGGAGAAAAAAAAGACAATCAAACTTGATATAGAAGGAGAAGGTAGGTAGGGAGGTAGGGAGGTACCTATCATAGATCGTGCAACGACAGTCGTGTGGCCACTTGTTGCGATGCGTGTAGATCGGAGTTCATTGGTGGAGGGCTGCCGGGGAAGCCAACGCCTTGGCGTCAATGTCCAAGCCAACTTTCTCCCTCGGAATATCTACAACGTCTAGAATAAAGATATCCAATACCAGAGTCCATATCCAGGACCCGTACATCTCCAGCTTCAACCATGGAGGCGAATGTCTACGGAATGATTTTACTCATTTTTTACGGGGAGGAAGTGAAATCATACATGTCTTCAGGCCCTCCAAGCCGAATAGACGGATGAAAAATGCACCTTGATAGTCGTATCTAGAATGGAGATATTTCAAACAATTACAGCTTCTGATATTCCAGCTTGCCTTCCAGCTTCTTTGATTCCGCGACCTTGCGGACTGCCCGATTGAAGTCGTCTTGATTAATCGCATCTCGGTAGTCTTTAATCGCAAACAGACCGCTATGGCAGTAGTTAGTGACGTGTTAGGGTAGATAACAAGAGGGTAGCGATAGACATACGCTTCCGTGACAACATTACGAAGATCGGCTCCGTTGAGGCCATCGCTCATCTTCACCACACTCTCGAAATCAATCTCACCATCTTGCTGGACAGTGCTAGAGTGAATCTTCAAAATCTCCAGGCGGCCAACCTCGTTGGGTAGAGGAATCTCAATCTTTCGGTCCAGACGGCCTGCTCGCAGCAGAGCGGGGTCGAGGGTGTCGGGTCTGTTGGTGGCCATGATAATCTTGGTCTTGCCGAGGTAGTCAAATCCATCCAGTTGGTTGAGCAGTTCCATCAGTGTCCGTTGGATTTCTCGATCAGCTGAGGTGCCTTCCGAGAATCGCCTACCACCAATAGCATCGATCTCATCCATGAAAATGATACAGGGCTCATGCTCTTTAGCATAACCAAACATTTCTCTTATTAACCGCGCAGATTCGCCAATGTATTTGTCCACGATCGCAGATGAAACGACTAAAAACGGTAAGCGTCCACACGACACTATATAATGAGAATAATGGGGCAATTACCTTTCAAGAAGTTGGTCTCCATCGAACTTGCCACAGCTCGCGCAAGTAGTGTCTTTCCGGTACCAGGAGGCCCATACAGCAGCACACCTTTAGGTGGTTTGATTCCAACTCGTTGGAAAAGCTCCGGATTCTTCAGCGGTAATTCAATGACCTCTCGTAACTCTCGAATTTGGTCATTCAAACCACCAATGCCAGCAAAGTTCACCTGTCCTGGGTCTTCCAGAGACATGTTGTACACCAACGGGTCAACTTCTCGGGGAAGCATCCGCATGATTGTAAGAGTTGTCATGTCCAGGGCGACACGGGTGCCCTGTTTCAATTTCGATTTGTCGACTTTCGAACGGCAACCGACGACATACCGGGGCCCGGAGGATGCCTTGACAATGACTATAGAGGTCAGCTTGTGCCTAAAGGAGGCCCTGCGGTTGGAGATCCCTTTGGAGCTAGACCCCATCGTCAAGGGTTTCATTATATCAAGGAATATATATAAAGGAGACAAGAGGATGAGAACTAGGATAGACATACATCTCTCCTCATCCAGCTGTTTCAGCACTTCACCAATGATCTGGCCTACACTCTGCAGGGCCTTGATGTTCTCTTCAGAAAGGTCGAACTCTCTTTGCAGGTCCTTAATGCCCATTCGAAGATTTTTGAGCTTAGCCTCCCATTCTCGCAACTCCAACAGACTTCTTTTGTAGTCTTCGAGCGCCTGGTCTCTCTCTGGGTCACTGGCACCGTCCATGGTGAGAGAGGAGAGCGCCGGAGGGAGGGTGGGGATTGAGGAATGGGGAAAGACAAAAGCACCAAAGTCCGTAGTACAATTCAAAGGCGGAAATTGAAGATGAAACTGTGGGTGGTTAGAGAATGGATGATTAGGTAGGTAGTTGGGGTCTTCTCGTTCAGTACCAACAACCAGCTCGGGCGAGCTGTCGAGGAGCTTACGGAGCAAGCAGGTGATGTCAGTCACATGACTCCGGTCAACCGTGAAGTCACGTGTACATATTGAGTGTATTTGTTTTTCTTGGGAGACTGATCACATGACATCATGTGACGGACCGCGAAGTCATTAGGTAAGACTCCGATGATCCGCGGTATTGATTATCCGGAACCCGGTGAGGCACCAAGGTGTCTGAGAGACTTTTCGTCATGACGCCATGGCGGATTTTTTATTGCTTCTCAATTGATCAAACTAGTGATGTTCTAGACAAAACGACTAACGAGTAGAATTGTGTGACTGATATATGTACGTGAGGTGTATATCAAAATTGAATTGAGCTGGTTGCGGGTCTGAATTTCAGTTATACAAACATGCTGTCTGTAGGCTGCAAGCAGCGAAGGGTTATTGTCCAGTATTTCGAAGCAGGAGTTAGTTACTAGGTCGTATACACCAAGTCCTCTGTTTCAAGACCCGACTAGAGCGTGCAGAATCAACAAATAGACCCAGTTACCAGGGGATAACTAAAGAATCACCCGCGTTACCCCGAGGATATGCGGAAGATCTCGCGTCACCAGCATGAGAGTCAAGGAGGAGCTCATGAAAGCCCCACCATGAGGTGGGAAAGATTCGGGAGGAAGAGACCGTGACTGTGAGCCTTTCCCGGGGCAGAAAGATCACCCTTCTTCATTAGGGAACTTAAATAGTGGGGGGTTCTTTCTTGCTTGAGAATCGTCGTCATTTCCTTCCTTCTCCCTTTCCCCTTCTTCCATCTTCCTCTTCTTCTATCCTCATACCTGCCTAATTCAACGTCCCTGGTAAGTTTCAATTCCATTCTTTTCATGATCAGGTATTCCCTTGGTTCTTCATGTATCTCCGTCTCTCCCTCTCACCCAAGATACCCTGCATATTCATGATTGATTTACTACCCCACCATCCCACCATTCCCAAAAACCACACCACCCCCCCAATTCACCATTGATTGATGCTATGACTATTTACTTTCTGGCTTATGAGATCCTATTCTTGCATCTCAATTCCATCATCCATTAAGGAGGAGGCCATTGGTTGATCGATTGTCTGTTTCTGATATAAGTTCAATCCATTATTGATCCACTTCCAATTATAACTGGCTGGTTTTCCCCTCCATCAATCATTCTTTTGGGTTGTCGGTGAACCGCCCAACACTGCTTGACCACACCCCCCAAACCCTACTAGCCTCTTCTTATCACCGATCCCCAAGAAGCCGCCCCTCCGCTCCTTTCCTTATTTGCTTATATTTGTGTCTTCTTCCCGACTTTTCTCCCACCTCTCACTTTTCTCCTCTTATCCCCCAGTTTGACTGATTGATCCAACCAGCATATCATCATGCCTATCACCAAGGTTCACGCTCGCTCCGTCTACGACTCTCGTGGTAACCCCACTGTCGAGGTTGATATCGTCACCGAGACCGGCCTTCACCGTGCCATTGTCCCCTCCGGAGCTTCCACTGGTCGGTAGCCTCCCCTGCGAAGAGAGTCCCAGCTACTCGCTCGCTTTCTTGACAATTGACTAATAAATGTATTTAGGCCAGCACGAGGCTGTTGAACTTCGTGACGGTGACAAGACCCGCTGGGGTGGTAAGGGTATGTTGAAAACGTTGCCTTCCCTGTTGTAAATCGCTTCCGCAACACTTGACGTATACTGACACCTGGGTGTGTGGCATTAGGTGTCCTCAAGGCTGTCAAGAATGTCAACGAGACTATTGGCCCCGCTCTCATCAAGGAGAACATCGATGTGAAGGACCAGTCCAAGGTGGATGAGTTCCTTAACAAGCTTGATGGAACCGCCAACAAGGGCAACCTCGGTGCCAATGCCATCCTCGGTGTCAGCTTGGCCGTTGCTAAGGCTGGTGCTGCTGAGAAGGGTGTTCCCCTCTACGCTCACATCTCCGACCTCGCCGGAACCAAGAAGCCCTATGTGCTCCCCGTTCCCTTCCAGAACGTCCTGAACGGTGGCTCTCACGCTGGTGGCCGTTTGGCTTTCCAAGAGTTCATGATCGTTCCCGAGTAAGTTGATGGATCATATTGACGCCTTTCCTTTCCCTTGTCATACTGACTGGTGCCATAGCTCTGCTCCCTCCTTCTCCGAAGGCCTCCGTCAAGGTGCTGAGGTCTACCAGAAGCTCAAGTCTCTTGCCAAGAAGAAGTACGGCCAGTCCGCCGGTAACGTTGGCGATGAGGGCGGTGTTGCCCCCGATATCCAGACTGCCGAGGAAGCTCTTGACCTGATCGCCGCCGCCATTGAGGAGGCCGGATACACAGGCAAGATGCACATCGCCATGGACGTTGCCTCCAGTGAATTCTACAAGACCGACGCAAAGAAGTACGACCTGGACTTCAAGAACCCCGACAGCGACCCTGCCAAGTGGCTCACCTACGAGCAGCTGGCCGACCTTTACAAGTCTCTCGCCAGCAAGTACCCCATCGTCAGCATTGAGGACCCCTTCGCCGAGGATGACTGGGAGGCCTGGAGCTACTTCTACAAGACCTCCGACTTCCAGATTGTTGGGTAAGTTGTTTCATCGCCATCATATCCCACATCGGAACACGCGAGTTGATAACATTTCTTCATAGTGATGACTTGACTGTCACCAACCCTCTGCGCATCAAGAAGGCGATCGAGCTTAAGTCTTGCAATGCCCTTCTCCTCAAGGTGAACCAGATCGGTACTCTCACCGAGTCCATCCAGGCTGCCAAGGACTCCTATGCCGACAACTGGGGCGTCATGGTCTCCCACCGCTCCGGTGAGACCGAGGACGTCACCATTGCCGACATTGCCGTCGGCCTGCGCGCCGGCCAGATCAAGACCGGTGCCCCTGCCCGCTCCGAGCGTCTGGCTAAGCTGAACCAGATCCTCCGTATCGAGGAGGAGCTTGGTGACAAAGCCATCTACGCCGGCGAGAAGTTCCGCACCGCCGTTAACCTTTAAATGCAGCGGGCAACCCATATGGCTTGGAACGAGGACTTTTCTTTAATTGATCATACCGACTCCTGAAAGAGGATTGGCCTCGGTGTGAGGTTCAACTCCGTGCTGCAGATTTGTTGGGCAGAAACCCGGCTGCGTCGCACTTTTTTTCTCCCATAATATTTGGGAAACATTTATGATGACGACTTGATAGGCCATCCATAGTGGCATATAATGAAAAATAAAAAGTTTAACATAATCTCGACGAGTCATGCCGTAGAATCATGTTTATCCCTGTATACTAGTAGTAGTGGTAGTACGTGGCGACTGGGGTATTTCATGTCTGTTGGCTCTTGAATTCTTGGGCATTGAACCTCAATTTCGTACCCAACAGGAGACTTCGGGTACGGGCACCTTAGTACCTTACCTTCGGTACCTTACCTACCTCACGTAGTAGTACCTCCTAGGTCGCTGAAGTTACGAGGCACGTACTTTGGGTACTTTCTATAGTCTGCTGGCGATGGTGGAGCACGTGACCGAGCACATGCCCCACCGATTGTCAAGTTGATTCTGGCCGTCGCGGGGTCTTTGTGCCCACCTCAAAATTTCCTCCTGCTCATCAGTTCGCCTACTCTTGCTAGGAGCACTTCTTGGGGCCGTGCCACTGGAGATTTACACTCTTTTCAACAACTTTTGCCTATTTTCCACCAACTTTGCCCGCCATGGCACCTTCAAAGTGGGGTAAGTTGATATACATTCTCTATTTTGCGTCTCATCTCCTTTCCTTTTGTTAACCTCACCTGGCTAACTCGAGTGTATTTTTGTTATAGATGAAGAGGAGGAGAGCACTTCCCCTCCTCCTGTGACCTACCGCCGCAAGTTCGATGATGAGGAGGAAGATGATGTAAGGGTTTTTTTTTTTTTTTCGTCTTTTTTTTTTAACCCCCCCCCCCCTCTCTTCCTCCCTCGCCAATAATGGAATTCCACACCATTCTATCGACTCTCCATATAATACCTCCCGCTAATCTAGTGGTTTTATCAAAAGGTTCTCGACTCCTGGGATGCCGGCGAGGACTCCGAAGTCGAACGCGAAAAGGTCGCCAAAGCAGCCGAGGCCAAGGCCAAGGCTGATGCTGAGGCAGCCGCCAACAAGAAGAGCAAGGCGCAGCGGATACAGGAGCACAAGCAAATCCGCAAGCAGAAAGCCGATGAGGAGGATGATTCCGACTCTGAGGAGGACGAGTCCGATAAGAAGGCCCGTCTGCGTGCCACCGAAAAGGACGCCGATCTCAAGCACGCCGAGGATCTCTTCGGTGACATCGATATGAATCGCAACCGTGGCACTCCCAAGTCTATTGTCATCAACGATTCGGCCGACCCGACGCAGGCAGTCGATCTCTCTTCCATGCCGTTGTTCAAGCCCACTACCAAGGACCAGTTTGCGCGCCTGACCTCGACGCTCATTCCCCTGCTGACGACGCAGTCCAAGAAGCCGCAATATGCCTTGTGGGCGCAGGAGTTCACCAAACAGCTCGTCAAGGAGATGAACAGTGCCGATGTGAAAAAGATCGCGAGCGCGATGAGCACCATTAGTAACGAGAAGATGAAGGAGGAGCGTGCGGCCGATAAGGGCAGCAAGAAGTCCAAGGCCGCTAAGACCAAGGTGTCTTTGGTGACTTCCCGAGAAAACAAGATCGAATCTAACTATGACGATGATGGGCTGGATGATGATGATTTCATGTGATTGAATGCTCTCTTTCCTTATTATTTTTTTCTCATTTCTTTTTTGTTCTGGTTGATTTTTATAACTCTTTCGACCCTTTTGACTTTTTTCCCCCTACTCTACATCTTTGGTTGCCAGTATGGTCGGTTTGACACTCCCAACTAGGTGATTATTAAATGTTGATTTTGTATATTCCTAGTTAACCCTCCCATCTCTTTTCGATCCTCTACTGCTCCCCTCCCTTTTTTTTTCTTTTCTAAACCGTCATATATTCATTTCCTTTGATAATATCATTATTTTACTAGATATAGACCCCGCCTTGTTGGCTACATAAATCAACGCCATTCTTTGTTTTACGTGTTGTTGATTTGATGAAAAACTTGATAATCAAAATTATGAGTTACGCGGATCTGATATTTTCACCAAGGGGTGATATTCTTAAATCGATTTTTTTTATAGGTATAGTGTATGACCGTCGCGGTCAATCCAAAAAACAACTACTCTACCTACCTACCTAGGAAGCATATTTAAAGGCAACCCGAGACGGAAAAAAAAAAGAAAATCAACACTTGACGATCACCATGACAAGGAAATGAAATCTTCGGATAAGTCCTCAATCGAGATAGAAACAAGCAAAAACAGCAAAAACTCAGTTATGACCACCGAGAGCTAATGGTTTACTGCATAGATATTGTAGGGGCGATATCTGGGATACTTTGAAATTCAGGTGTCTCCCAAGGGGAACCAACCACCTGGGATGTACGGGCAAGAAAAGGCATTAACAACGCAACAGGACGATAGGCACTGAGGGTAGATAGGGGAGGCGGGGGCAGGGGGGAAGAAAGAAAACACTGTATCTTGCTCTGGGGTGGGAATAGAAACACTAAAAGAGAGATAAATTCCGCTCGACCCCCTTTTCGTCGCTCTCCAAATATCAAACTCCGCCGGCCGACCCACACGATCCCGAACAAGTGGAAGAGATGTGCTGTTTCAAATCAGTCACGCAGCGAAAACAGACCTTCATAAACACTTCCAGGGAATATCGAACGTCCAAACAGGCACGCCGAGTACACAACGCAGTTTTTGATACAACAAAGAAAACGCTCAACCCAACGATTTAGGAGTCACCAGCGGCCGGCTTGGCCTCCTCGCCCTTGTCTTCAGGTGCCGCAGCAGCCTCCTCTTCGGGCTTTTCTTCCTTGGAGGCACCCTCGGCATCGTTGCCATCCGAAGAGGTCCAGAGGGTGAGGTTGTCACGCAGCAACTGCATAATCAGGGTGCTGTCGCGGTAGCTCTCTTCCGAAAGAGAGTCAAGCTCGGCAATGGCATCATCGAAGGCCTGCTTAGCAAGGTGGCACGCACGGTCGGGCGAGTTCAGAATCTCATAGTAGAACACGGAGAAATTCAGGGCAAGACCGAGACGAATTGGGTGAGTGGGGGTAAGTTCGGTCTGGGCAACATCGGTCGCGTTCTGGCGAGGAATGTCAGCGGACATTGTCGGCCATGGGAAGGGTTAATCAGCAAAACATACCTTGTAGGCATCATGGGCGGCGGTAGCAGCGCCCTTGCGCTTGTCGCCAGAGGCGAACTCAGCAAGATAGCGGTGGTAATCGCCCTTCCTGTTTATCAGAACAATTGTTAGCGACAAGATTTACATGTTTTGCTAGGTTAAATGCGCTCACATCTTGTAGTAGAAAACCTTAGACTCGCCGGTCTCGGCCTTGGGGATAAGGGAGTCGTCCAGAACGTCCAGGACATCCTGGCAGACCTTCTCGAGCTCAGTCTCGATCTTCTGTCGGTAATCACGGATGATGGAGACGTGCTGCTCAGAGCCCTTGGATTCCTCCTTCTGCTCAATGGAAGAGATGATACGCCAAGAGGCACGGCGGGTGCCGACAACGTTCTTGTAAGCAACGGAGAGAAGGTTGCGCTCATCGACGGTAAGTTCACCACCAATCTGATCCGGAGTCAGTTATTCGAAGGCACAGAACAAAAAGAAAAAGAAAAGAAAAAGAAAAAAATATTGCGGCTGGGGGTAGGGAGACGAATCCAATCGATTCGACGGCGGGGCTAAGCATACGTTGGCGACTTCCTGTTTGGCGGTTAGCGATCACGTCCAAAGCGGTCTACTAGTATCATCGATAAGAGGTCGACTTGCCTTCATGTAGGTGACCATCTCTGAAAAGCGAAAAGAATAATCGATTAGCATGTCATACATTAGGGTCAAGGCTATCGCAAAACCTTACCATCATAACGCTCAGCCTGCTCGCAAAGGCGAGCGAGGAAGGTCTTGCTGGAAAGGGGAGAGGATGTCAGCGGGACTGTTATCTCAGACAAGTGGACCAAGATCGGTCGCCCGGATGCTTACTTCTCACGCTGTATAGGAAGAGATATGGTCAGTGATGGTTTTAATGGGATGAATGATCAAGATAAAATAAGTTAAGACGAATACGAGAGGGGATAGACGGGATGATAGAGATGTTGGAATAGACTGAGCAGTACAGGAGGGGTCCAAACAAAACGGCGACCAACATCATCATCACCCATAGGGAGGGAGGGGTTAGGCTGGAAGAACCAGGACCAGAACCAGAACCAGAACATAAACATACCTCAGAAGTCATATTGGAGAAAGAATCGGATAGGACTGGTAGAGAGTTCTAGACAGGGAAATAGAGGGAGAGAGGGAGAGAGAGGGGCTGCGATGAGAGACAAGGCGAGTTGGGGGTGGTTGGATGAAGAGGGAGGTGGTAGAATGGGGATAGAAGATGGAAATTTGGAGGGAGGAGTATGGCAGATGCGAAGCTGTCAGTGACCAGTAGGAGCGAGAAAATGATGGAATCGGTGAGGTAAGATGGTTGACAGCTTTAGCGAGAGGGAGAGAAGGAGAGAGAGAGAGAGAGAGAGAGAGAGAGAGAGAGCGAGAGAGAAGAAGGGCGGGCGGCGGCTTGCGTTGGTTGCTTCATTGTTTGTGATGTTTGGGCGGTTCGTGCCCCAGGCATCAACAGGAGAGTAAACCACATGACCTTTTGTTTTGTTACTCTCAAATATTAATTAATAATAATTGACGATTATGATGATGATGACAATGATAGATGATAAATAACTAGATGATACTTTTGATCTTTTATGCCCCTCCAACTGACTATACCAATTACTACTACTTCCCCAAGTCTTCATTCTCCTATATATCCATTATTTCACCATTTATTCAACCCTCAACCTGTACTACTTCGTTTGCCGTTTCCCAAAGCCACGCAATCATCTCATCATCCGAGTGTTGGTATTCTTCATCTGTGATGGATGATAGTTCTTTTTAAAAAAAAAAAAAAAAGAAGAAGAAGAAAAAGGTACTCATTATAAATTAAGAATTGGGTTTTCAGATGCACATCACGCTGCACAAGATTCAAAAATAGTTACTGAGCACGCTACAAGGAAGAGCTGCCAGAAGTGAACCAAGTCATCAGCCTCCTTTGGTGGCAGATTTGCGTTTTCACCTCCATTTAAATGCGAGAACACTTCCTCTTCGAACCGAGGTGTTTAGAGAGGTCATAAAAACAATCCAACCCATATGACGAATACTCAAAAGCTTCCTCCTCACTAAGATTGTTGCTCAGGATCCATCTTCCACCTTGATGATCCGCCCCAGTTGAACCAGTGAGATTCCCCCAATGCCAATCGCTGCAGACTCCGCTTAGCATGGGTCTTGGGGTTTAAGGCATCACCATTTTCTCAGCGCTGGTGGAGTGAACCCGCCATGTGGGCGTGGTATGTGATGGAACAACGGAGGAAGTGATCTCGATGACGGAGAGATATTCCTATTTTTATTAACTCCCTGACCGCTTCAGTGTTAGGTATATACATATACATATACATATGTGATCTGTAGATAACTATAGAAACACGTAAGAGGGTTTTGATAAATCCCGGTCTAGGAACACAGATGCATGGTTTGTGTACCGTTCAGCCCTGTAGATTTATTACGGGGGGCCGATGGGTCCAAACCAAATACCAGAATTACGGCTGGCAAAAAGAACACGTTGTGGCCTTGTCGCATAAGCCGACGAGGTTTCTTTCCCCATCGTTGAGAGTGGTTTTGTGCGTCATTCGAGCATTATTTCCCGAGCTTGACCGAATTTCTCAACATCTCCATAATTATTAAACGGATTAGAAATGGATCGAGAGTTTCAAAGTTATCTTTGTCTTTAAATTAGGTCGGTTCGCCTCTTCGTCTCGCTCTTCTAGATCCTTCCCGACGGGCAACTTTCCTACTTTCCTCTTACAAACCACCACCAAACTAGGCCACTTGGCGTTCATGTCTTGATCTAAGGGTATTTGACCTGGTCTGCTCCATATCCGTTTCTTTCTTTCTCTCTTCTTTCTTTCTTTCTTTCTTTCTTCCTCTTTTCCCCCTTCCCATCCCTTTTTAACCTCCCCCCCTCCCCCTCCAAACCGACTCTGGTGGTCCTCCCTGAATTGTTGTGGTCCGCTATGGAGCACTCCTACATTTACTCCCCAGCCGAAGTGCTGAACCAATTCGGTGTCTCAGAGCACTCTGGTCTGTCGCAGTCTCAAGTTTCAACCTCAAGACGGAAATTCGGTCCAAATGGTGGGTCTCCCAGTTGATGTCCCCCTCTCCATTGGCATCATAAACTGACCCTGTCTTCTCGTGGACATCTAGCTCTCGCCGAAGACCCTCCCACCCCTCTTTGGAAGCTCGTGTTGGAACAATTTAAGGACCAGCTGGTCCTTATTCTCCTGGGATCCGCGGCGGTTTCCTTCGTATTAGCCCTATTCGAAGAAGGCGATGATTGGACCGCCTTTGTCGATCCCGCCGTGGTACGTGCCTTTGAGCCTTCGACACACGCACTGAGATTGATTGAAGACTAATTATGACTGCGACGATAGATTCTCACGATTCTGATTCTCAACGCCGTTGTCGGTGTAACGCAGGAGAGTAGCGCGGAGCAGGCAATTGCTGCCCTCCAAGAATACTCGGCGAACGAGGCTACGGTGGTTCGCGATGGCAAAACTCAGCGTGTTAAGGCCGAGGACCTGGTTCCGGGAGATATTGTGATTATTGCCATTGGAGATCGTATTCCTGCTGATTGCAGAGTTGTCACGGTCCATAGTAACAGTTTCCGGGTGGACCAAGCTATCTTGACCGGTGAGAGCGAGAGTGTCTCGAAAGACACCCAGGCGGTTCCGGACAAGCAGGCTGTTAAGCAGGACCAGACCAATATGCTGTTTTCGGGCACAACGGTTGTCAACGGTCATGCTACTGCCATTGTGGTCTTGACCGGTGGGTCAACTGCCATCGGTGATATCCACGAGAGCATCACGTCCCAGATCTCAGAGCCTACCCCATTGAAGCAGAAGCTGGATGACTTCGGTGACATGTTGGCCAAGGTTATCACCGTCATTTGTGTTTTGGTGTGGATCATCAACGTCGAGCATTTCAATGACCCGTCACATGGTGGCTGGGCCAAGGGAGCCATCTATTATCTCAAGATTGCTGTGTCCCTTGGTGTCGCCGCTATACCCGAAGGCTTAGCTGTCGTCATCACAACCTGTCTGGCTCTTGGTACTCGTAAGATGGCCCAAAAGAATGCTGTTGTCCGCTCCCTTCCCTCGGTGGAGACGCTGGGAAGCTGCAGTGTGATCTGTTCTGATAAGACTGGAACCCTGACCACCAACCAAATGAGCGTGGAAAAAATCGTCTACATGAATAAGTCTGGAAAGGGTCTCGAAGAAATTGATGTTGAAGGTACAACTTTTGCCCCCGAGGGCTCTCTTTTGCGCAATGGCAAGATTGTACAGAACCTTGCCGCCTCGTCATCGACTGTTCGCCAGATGGCTGAGGTTATGGCTCGCTGCAACAGTGCAGCGCTGGGCCACGACGTTAAGACTGGTGTTTACTCTTGCATTGGCGAGCCTACCGAGGGTGCCTTGCGAGTCTTGGTTGAAAAGATTGGAACTGATGATATCGCTACCAACGCTAAACTCTTCGCGCAACCGACGTCTCAAAGACTTCACGCTTCCAGTGCTCACTATGAGGCCCGCCTCCCGTTGCAGGCCACGTATGAATTTTCCCGTGATCGTAAGAGTATGTCTGTCCTGGTGGGCTCTGCGAAGGACCAACGGCTCCTTGTCAAAGGTGCTCCCGAATCTATCTTGGATCGCTGCTCCTATGTCCTGTTGGGACCCGATGGACCCCGTGTGCCCTTGACCAAAGACCACCTGGACCTTCTATCTACCGAAGTTGTCGAGTATGGCAATCGTGGCCTCCGTGTGATTGCTTTGGCTACCGTTGACGATGTTGGAAATAATCCTCTGCTGCGCAATGCCACAACTTCGACGGAATACTCTCAGTTGGAGCAAAAGATGACTCTTGTTGGTCTTGTTGGCATGCTTGATCCCCCTCGTACCGAAGTGGCCGAATCGATCACGAAGTGTCGAGCCGCTGGTATTCGAGTGATTGTGATCACCGGTGATAGCCGTAACACTGCTGAGTCCATCTGTCGCCAAATCGGCGTTTTCGGTGCGGATGAAGACCTTACGGGCAAAAGCTTCACGGGTCGGGAATTCGATGCCCTTTCAGATAACAAGAAGCTTGACGCTGTCAAGACAGCGTCTCTGTTCTCGCGTACTGAGCCAAGCCACAAGTCCAAACTGGTCGATATTCTCCAAACCATGGGTCATGTAGTTGCTATGACTGGTGATGGCGTCAATGATGCTCCTGCCTTGAAGAAGGCGGACATTGGTGTGGCCATGGGCACCGGCACTGATGTTGCTAAACTTGCCGCCGACATGGTTTTGGCTGATGACAACTTCGCTACCATCACTGTGGCTGTTGAGGAGGGACGATCAATCTACAGCAACACCCAGCAATTTATTCGGTATCTTATCTCGTCGAACATCGGAGAAGTGGTTTCTATCTTTTTGACAGCCGCCTTGGGCATGCCCGAAGCCTTGATTCCCGTCCAGCTCCTCTGGGTCAACTTGGTGACTGACGGATTGCCCGCTACTGCCCTGTCATTCAATCCTGCCGACCACGATGTGATGCGACGTCACCCTCGCAAGCGCGATGAGCGCCTCGTTGGCGGCTGGTTACTGACTAGATACATGATCGTTGGTACATATGTTGGTGTTGCAACTGTCTTCGGCTACGTTTGGTGGTTTGTTTACAATCCCGAGGGCCCTCAGATCTCATTCTGGCAACTGGTAAGTTCACAGTTTCTATCGACTATTTGAATTGTTGCTTACATTCATCCGCAGTCTCACTTCCACAAGTGTTCCTCCCAATTTTCTGAGATTGGGTGTGAGATGTTTGCGAACGATATGTCCCGGTCTGCCTCTACTGTGTCGCTGTCGATCCTGGTGGTTATCGAAATGCTCAATGCCATGAATGCACTATCATCCAGTGAATCTCTCCTCACATTTGGTCTCTGGAACAACATGATGTTGGTTTACGCCATTATACTCTCGATGGCCCTGCACTTCGCCATTCTTTATATTCCCTTCTTGCAGACATTGTTCTCCATTGTCCCCTTGAATTGGATGGAATGGAAAGCGGTTCTTGCCATTAGTGCCCCTGTGGTGTAAGTCATTGCTCCTCTTGGTTTCCGTGTACTGTTTCCCTCCCAAGTTGCTAATTTGCTCAACAAAAAAGGTTCATTGATGAGGTGCTTAAGTATGTGGAGCGCCGCTTGTATACCATCCCGGCCAGTGGAGTAGAGTACCAGAATGGAGCTGCGTCCAAGCCTAAGAAGGCATAGATTTGGTTGATGAAGTGACGACACGGATACCAAGAAAGTCGTGTCCATGATAGAGTTAGAAACATACCTCCTGACTTGTTTCCTTTCTTTTTCTTTTTCTTTCTTCTCTTTTTTTTTTTTTTTTTGGCCTGTCTCTTTCTGTTGCTTATTTTCATTCTTTGGACACAAGATGGCATGTACGTACTGTTTAGAGAGCCTGGGAAGAGACAATGAGGAAATAATTCTGCCCATGGTGGAATGTAAATTGCGACTGTTATTTTCTTTCTTCCATTTCCGTCGAGGTCACGTTTCCCTCGTGACTGGACCGGGTATGTTTTTTTTGTTTTTGTTTTTTTCTTCTAGAAAGATTCGACTGATCCCAACTGCCAATCTAAACCCACCATCTCCTTTTGACCGTTGGTCCCAATACTCGTTAGCCCAACATGATCTTGCATTTGTCGTGTTCATCTTCCTATCTTCATGCGGGCTGTCCAGATCTGCTCCCAGATCTGCAGTCATTTTGGGAACAAAGAGGGGGGGAAGAAGGGGTAGTCTCATTCCTAGGGTACCGTGACATGGGTTTAACAGCCCCTTCGGTGTTACAACAACTCCTCCTCCTCACCTTAGTAAACAACCAATTTAGCCCCGATTTCTCTGAACCGATGTGACCCAATATGGGATGCGAAAGCCCACCATCACCGTATGTCTCACTCGCATGCCAAGGGCCTTGCCGCAATCCGAGGCCAAAATCATTTTCTATCTCCTCCCTTCTTTCCCATCAGAGCTGGGATCTGCCATCGTGGGTTAATGCCAAGCGACGCGAGCTGCCAGATGATATTTCCCGCCACCACATGCTCGGGCATTATGAACAATGACACCCCGAAACTAAACATTTCGGGCGAAACCCTGCAGTTTTTAAGTGGTGGAATCTTTCCGGCGATCATTGCCCCAGATTGGATGCAGTTGCCGAGATAATCTGGGGATGGACCGTCTGGAGAGGGTGGGGAGAGGTCAACTGTATGTCCCCTTCCACGCATCCCGGGCCCTGACCTGCACAGGTATCCTCACCCCCTCTCTTCACCAGCCGGTTTCTGGAGATGGGCCGATGAGCGATTCCAGAAGAAGAAAAAGATGGGGACAATCATGTCATCTACGTTCCATCCAAGAAGGCGCTATGGAAGCTACATCTTCTTACCTAGGTACATAAACTCACCCGTGTAACACAATAACCCCCCCTCCTGCGCTGTTCTTTGTTGTTTCCTTATCTGGCTTGGTTTCCACCTTTCTCTCCATCTTTCTCTTTCTCTCCTTCTTGGACACCCCCCCTTTCCTTTGAAAGTACGCCTTCCCGTCCATTGTACGGGTGTCCCGTATACCAACATGGGCGTATTACAATTCGTGAAGACCCGATCTGGGTTTCGAGTAGACAATAGCAAGACAACGTCTGCTGCAACGCTTACCCTGCGACAAAGTCTATGGCCCTTGGCATTGGTGACGATCCTATTCTTCCTATGGGTAAGTCGCGAGAGGGATTAAAAAGCTTTATGGTGGATCGTCTTCCTTGCTAAGGTCTTGAGTTCCATTCCCTTTAGGGTTTCGCCTATGGTCTTTTAGATACTCTCAACAAGCATTTCCAAAACACTCTCCACATTACCCGCACCCGTTCTTCCGGTCTTCAAGCAGCATATTTCGGGTATGGCTTTAATTTACACTTGCCTACTTCTTCCCCCCTTGGAGGGACTCCTCTTTATTGACCGCCCTTCAGGGCTTACCCACTCGCATCCCTTGGATATGCAAATTATATGCTCCGCCACTTCGGGTACAAGTCTGTCTTTATATTCGGACTGGTCCTATACGGAATCGGTGCCCTATGCATGTGGCCGGCAGGTTTAAATCGCTCGTTCGGGGGCTTTTGCGCCGCCACCTTTGTCATTGGTTCGGGCTTGGGATCGCTTGAGACTGCAGCCAACCCTTATCTTGCCGGTTTGTCTTTAAGTCCACAGCTTCCTCCCGAGTATCAGCTAATCTCAACCTTCTATGATAGTCTGTGGGCCTCCGAAGTATGCCGAAATCCGTATCAATTTAGCGCAGGCTTTCAACGGAATCGGGACATGTGTTGCGCCTGCACTGGCTTCATATGTCTTCTTCACTACAACTGAAGACGATGTGAATGCGCTTAAGCGTGTACAATGGGTGTATCTTGCCATTGGAATCTTTGTTTTCATTCTTGCGGGGGTATTTTTTGCCTCCGACATCCCAGAGGTCACGGATGAAGACATGGCGTTCCAAGTCGCGGAGACACATGTTGATGAGCAGGAAAGGCCGTTTTGGAAGCAGTATAAACTCTTCCACGCAACTCTGGCCCAGTTCACGTATACCGGTGCTCAAGGTAAGATCTTTGCTTCATTTCTCCTCTTTCTTAATTGGCATCGTTGTCATTGACAATGAAATCTGTTCGTTCCAGTTGCCATCGCCGGCTACTTTATCAACTATGTCACGGAAACTTGGCCTGGCACCAGCAGTCGTACTGGCTCGAAGTACTTAGCAGGCGCGCAAGGATTATTCGCCGTGGGCCGTTTCGTCGGGGCCTTCATAATGAAATTCGTAAAGGCACGCTGGGTGTTCTTGGTTTATCTCTCCTGCACAGTGGCCTTCCTCGCAGCATCCACTACCCAGAGAAACCAGAAAGGAGTAGGTATGAATCAATAATACCCCCACAAATGTCGATGGGGGATACAAGGTACTGACTCGATACATAGCAATGTTGTTTATGACGCTTTTCTTCGAATCCGTCTGTTTCCCCACTATCGTTGCCTTGGGTATTCGTGGTCTGGGTCGCCACTATAAACGCGGTTCTGGTTTTATCGTTGGCGGCGTCTGCGGTGGCGCTGCCATCCCGCCCATTCTAGGACATGTGGCCGATATGCGAGACAACACTGGGTTTGCAATGATTGTGCCAACGATGTTCATGGTTGTTGCATTGACGTACGCAGTTGCTGTAAACTTTGTTCCCGCCTACCGAGAGACGGTGGATAAAGTTGGCTCCAGCAATATCGGCCTAAGAAGTGATGATATGATGAAAGAAAAGGATGTCGAGACCGGAGACAAAGAGACTCACGTCGAGGTTGTGAGATAGGTTGTGAAATGGGTGTCTGTGCTGGGCTCTCATTTATTGTTATACTTCCCAACTTCAGATGTATATGCGCACTTGGCTTTTTCCCCCTAGTATATTTGCTAACCCAGTCGCATTGGTCTTTGGTCATCGAGTTACCTCTGGAGTTCGGAATACAGCGGCTTACTTTACCTGATCCATGAGGTATCATTCTTTGGGTTAAAGTCAAGAACGAGCGTTGTGCCAAGAGAACCAATCTTGCAGATAGAAGAATGTCGTATTCTAGGTGGTTTATCTATAAGACAAGGTAGCTTAACAGATACACAGGCTGTGAAGAGTAGGGCAAGAACGGAATAGTTCAGTAAGGTACACAAAAAGAAAACCAGCGGGTGTTGTAAAGTGTGGGGGGTGTGATTTTGGGGTATCCTTAACAGTGGAAGGTTGATTAAAAGGAAAATGATCAAATGAATGCAAGTGAAGGGTTACAAAGAATGAATGAACCCAATAATATCACAGTCAAAATATGCCATCCAAATAAAGCAGCGCCATATAGCCACAGGGGTATAAGTGTTATAGAAACAAAAACACAAAAAAAAAAAAAAAAAAAAAAAATAGCTAAAACAATGAAAAAGTAAAAGTACCACCAATATGATGTAGAGAAAGTTGGTCGTGATGAGTAACAGTCAGGTCTCTCAAGGCAGGCTCCTTTTTCCAGAGGCTATGGATCTGGGGGAGGCGTTGGCAATAATTTCATTGGCATCTTGCCCTGGTTCATTTGCTGAGCCGGGTCGCGGTGCCTTGAGTGAGGAAGAGCGCGGTGGCCGCAGCGGAGAGTCGATCTCAGGAGCAGGGGCAAGAACTGGTTTGCGATCTCGACCGGGCGAATCACCGGTGATGGCGGTTGCTATTTGATCTTCATCCACCGGAGATCCTGGATCTTCTTCCGTTACTGTAAATGTGTCGACTTCCTCAATGTCTTCATCCTCCATATCCTCCTCTTCCTCAATGATCTGACTTTTCCGAGCCGCAGGTCGAGCTGTCGTTTTGGTGGCTTCTCCAACCCCAATGTTTCCATTCGGGTGCTCTGTCGATGCCATTCCACCGGATACCATAAGATTAGCAGTGTGGATCATCGGTCCTTTGAATGCGGACCTCTTTCGGCGAGCAAAGACGAGGCTAGATGAAGGGGAATAGAGCAGCGGCGCCGGCGCCGCTTCATTGAAGATAGAACCCATTCTACTATTAGATTCTTCTGCCTCGCGGTACCCATGGTTTGTGCCTCGGACGAGTCGAATGTTACTAGGGAACCGGGATGATGCGCTGGGGGTAGTGGGGAGAACTTTCACTGAAGAGTGAGGAGATTTGGTAGCTCGAGCGGTTGGTGTGGATGCTGAACCTATGCTATTCGAAGAGATCGACGAGGCCTTCGAGTGGGTATGAGCGTGGTGGATGCTTCGAATGGAAGAGACAGAAGATGAAGTAGACTTGCGGCCTCGAAGACCTGCGGATGACCGCCTGTAGGAACCTCTCGGTGTAATTGGAGAGGGAGATAGAGAATTGCGATGAGTGCTCACAGGCCGAGGTTGTCGAGGATATGAATGGCGATGATTCGGGTATGAAACACTACTAAGAGCTAGGCTACTGGCGTTGGACGCACGCTTGATTTGTGTTGGTGTTGACAGGTCGCCCGATTGTGCCGTAGCTGAAGCCGGAACTGTTTTCTTTCCGCTTTCATGTCCTTTTGCAGGGCTCAGCTTCTCTGCAAGAAACTTACGATGCGCCCCAGGGCCACCAGCGGCTTTGCTGTGTGGCGACTTGGCTCGTTTGGCGGATTCCACAAACCAGTGTTTCAGAGACGCCAGTTGGCTTATGATAGGGTACTGGCGGCGGTTGGTACGTCGACGGAAAATTCCATTGTTGTGCTGGGCCAATTCGGGTTGAGATGCGCTGACGTGTAATGTGCTCGGCCGTGAGCGTCTTTTATCCTTAGGGGGAGGAGGTGGGCGACGTCGAGTCGAGCTTGTAGATCGAATAGAAGCCTTGTCGACCGGAGGACGTCGAGGAATGGTTGTATCGGCAGCTTGTATGAGACCTGGTTCGGGGAGCATCGGCAACTCCGGCACAGCGAGTTGTGATGGGAGACTACGCCTGTCTCTTCGCCCTCGCTCCTGCAGGGGTGTACTTGAAGAAGCATGCCCCTCCTCATCGACCTCGACCAGGGCCGCTGAGATCTTTTCCAGCCGACTGCTCGCCGCGCTCAGGCGGCGAATGTTCTTCGCCTCCACTTCTCGCTCTCGTCGCTTGCGCTCCCGTTTCTGTTCTTTTCGTTGCTCCTTTTCGATCAACAACGCCCACCAGCCCGCGAGAGGATCGCACCGCTGCGAAGAAACACTCTCAACTACTTCGTCGATATTGACTCCTGCACTTTTCATTCGCTGCAATGTGGTCTTTTCCAGGGGTGTTGAAAAGGGCGCCGGCCGGGGGAGTTTCAAAATTGCCAATTGTTCGGAAGCGTGCTCCGAGAGGAACGAATGCGACAGGATTTCATCGAGGCTTGGTCGGATCAGAGGACGCTTTGAAAGAAGCATATTGATGAGGTTCTTAGCATCATCGGTGAACTTTTCATTGTAGATCGGTTCCTCGGTGAGAATCCGGGTTTTCGTGACCTGGTCATCGTCTTCATCGAACGGTAGCTCTCCAGCGAGGAGGGCATACAGGATGATGCCCAAACTCCACACGTCGACTTTTTCTCCAGCATATTTCTCACCCTTCAGCATCTCTGGTGCACTATAGCATATCGTTCCACAAAAGGTCTGTAGGTAGCTCGCTTTGCCTTCATACTCTCGCGTGAAACCAAAATCGCACAGTTTGACGTTTTCATGCTTGTCGAGCAAGATGTTCTCCAACTTCAAGTCTCGGTGGACGCATGATTTGCTATGAACATAAGCCACTGCCCCAACGAGCTGTGTAAAGATCCGCTTGACTTTCTCGACGGGAAGTGGACCATGGCGAAGGAGGTAATTGTAGAGCTCATCACCTGATAAAATCCATCAGCACTAGATTTAATTTGTGTGCAGAATACCTACATACCTGGACAATATTCTAGCACCAGCCAGACTAGCTTTTCAGTCACGACGACCTCGTAAAGGCGAGCGATATGAGGATGGAGAAACTGGCGATGATGGTGAATCTCGCGCACGAGATTCGTGTCCTCTTTACTCGAGGATTTCAACACAACCTAGTACTTCTGGTCAGCTTATACACCACCAGTGATTGTCGGATACAAGCATACTTTGGAGCCATTCGTAAGCTTATGGTTGGCTAGGTAGACCTTGCCAAAGGAACCTTTGCCAATCAACCTCCCAAGAGTATAGTTCCCTACACTCCGAAGATCTTTCGACGAAAACTCCCTAGAAGATTCGCAGTTAGGATTTGAATATACACTCTAGGGGTGCACGGGACTTACTCCAACAATTCATGATATGAATGAGCGAGCTGGTACGGTGTAATGGAATAGAGTTAGTAAGGCCTTGTACGGTGTATTTGAAAAGGGGTCTTGTTAGGGATTATAATATGCAGGTCCGTGTACAATCCACAATATTTGATCACACTTGCTGGGGGGGTGGGTCGACCAAGACGTCAGAAACGAACCTTCTCCTTTTGTTTTTGGGATTGAACCTCCGCTTTTGTCCTCGGAGGCGGCATGTGTTAAGATCGTCCACGCCTGTTCAAAGATATCGCGAACAAGTTGAATGCGACTACAGGTACTGGCCAGATGCTAAGTGCCCTCGCCTGCCATTCAACCAGACAATCAAGGACAGAGAGCGGGTGTGTTGGAGTAAAGAAGATATCGTTACGGAAAACGTCGGGCGAATGAGTGGAAGGGAGAATAAAGGAAGGAAGCCGATGGTACACGGTAGGTATAGGGCGCAAGAGCGACAGTGCGACGGTGCGTAATTCCGCTTACGGTATCCAATTTTGAGGCGAAAAATAATATAGGATAGCAGAGAAGAGGAAAGTCGACGTAGGGTTGAGAGTGTACTGCCGATAAACCGAAGCGCAATCCCAAAGATAGGGATCAGTGGAAGGGCGCAACAGAGTTTTGAAACGAGGAATATAGGGAAAACAGATAATCTATTGATCGCTGGATCCCGGTTAACTCGGCACTTCGAAGGAGAAAGGAAAGGAAAGGAACAAGGAGAAGATCCAAGCTCGAAGAATGCTTTCGGGGAGGAGAGGCTTGTGCAAACGAGGGGATCAAGGGAATAGACGTAGAACACGTACCACGACAATCGACAACCTTGGGAAAATCAGACAGCAGTCACAACCAACAGCAACAACTATCCGGTGGCGGATCGATCAAACTAGCCGGAAGAGAGCATTTATGGAGGGTAGGCCGAAGGGAGGAGAGAAACCAGGTGGATGAACAGGGGAAGATAATAGTAATATCATAATAATAATAGTACAAATAATTAACTGCCCTTAGTTCCCTAGTTTGGTTAGTGAACTTGGGATGACAGTGGATGATTAAGCTGGTGGGAACGTGGGCCGTTTCTGTCAACTCAATCAAATCAAATCAAAATTAAGTAATAAAAAAAAGAACTAAACTTGATTGTTGTTGAATTCGATGGATATATACTACGTGTATTATTATTCCTTATTATCAATTCGAATAGAGAGGGTTGTTGTGGAGGTTGATGCTGGCGTTGATACGGAATTTCCCTGGAGCAACGATGACGATGTAGGGGATAGGATGGGATAATTATTATGATGATGACGATGATCTGGAAAGAACATCGACACAAGAAACCCATATTTTTGGGGCTCCGATTAATATTTCCTTAATTACCACATGGACATTCTTGACTATTACGATGTGGTACTATTCTTTCTTTTGCCTTTTCATTTGAATTTTTTTGGTTGGAATTTACTCCGGGACACAAGACTTGTTTTTTTAGCAAAAACGTCACCCACAATGGATTCTTCCCACTCTTCTTACCCCTGAGCTCATAATTTTAGAAGTAAATTATGACATGCCTCACTAGTTCTCCTTAGCCTCTGCACCAGCTTGAGTGGTAGTCAGAGGTTTCATCTAAATAATCATCCGTTGAAATTTAGTCTCTCAGTCTTGTACAGATTCAGTGTCAGGGGTCGTATGATATAGTATCAGATTCTCCAGCTGGCCAGGCTTCCGTTTGAAAGGCATACGAGACCGTTGTAGCAGTATGATTGATTCTTTTTAGACCACAACATGTCATAATAATATAATATATATATATATAAACCCATTGCTCTGGGTGCAAAATATAAAAAACATGAAAATATTCGCTTGATTGTAAATTTTGTCAGTTTAGTCTAGAATTGGTTTTTGTAGCTCTACTGGTTTTTCCCCATGGAAATTTGCAGTAGATACCAACTCCGTAGGTAGTCGTTCCGTGGGTCTAGATTGATGAGAGTTAAGGAATCCGGAAATATATAATCAGCATTAATGTAGGTGTGTTTATCTTTGTTTTTATACATGTACTACGTTGGAGAGGGAGACCTTGAGATCCCTTTAGAAGATACGTACGTGATATAATATCTCTTGCTAAACATTGAATCAGCCATCATTAATCGGATGATTTATATCCCAGTAGCTAATAATGGACCACCAAATTATGTAGTGGCAACAATAAACTATGATGTGGTCGAGGGACTGACTCTTGGTCAGTTTCCTCATTTGGAGTAAGCAGCGGCAACTAAATTTAACCCCACATGCATGGCTGGAATGGGAAGGTCGAGAACTTAAGCTCCCAGTTCAACCTTCACTACCTAACTATTTTTTATTTTTTACTTTCTTACCTTTAAACAACACTCTTTACAACCCATCCACCCTTGTTTGACTGATCATTAACATCTTGACAGAATTTTTTCTTTCTCTCTTACAAAAACAAACAAGATGCGTTTCTTATCGTCCAAAACATTAATCCAAGCACACGCGTTATTTTTGTTCGTCCTCGCCATATATCTGACAAGGTCACCGGAAGTCGTCACCGACTCAGATGTTGTTTTCATGCTGGGAGAAGTTCTACGAATTGTACGCCAGATTCCCAATTAATGGTACCCATTCCTGGATAAGACGATAAATTGACCAAATAATCTCACTGGTTAGGACCGTGCCCCGAGCCTCTCACGTCCACAATCCCCCTTCGCACTATGCGGGATTCTCCTAGTCGCCGACGCTCTAGTCGACCTGATCCTCGTCACCAAGGTCCCTCAGATCAGTGAAATCCTCGCCATGGCTGAGGCGGCAAGATCTGCGTCACCAATCCCAATTGGAGGCGCAATGCGGACAAACCCTTTTATGGCGCGCCTAGCCTCCTTGTATTCGGAGATCTGGACCCTACTCTCCGCCGCGCGATTCTGTCTTTTCTTCGCCGTTTCCTTTTTCATCTACCAGAGCAAACCATCGGCATGGGGAGTTGATGATACCGGGTCTCTGGGCGGATACGGAGCCCCGAAGGCGTCAGCTTCGGGTCTAGACCAGTTGAAAAACAGGGTGATATTTACGTATGGATTTATGGAGATGATGTTTTGGCTTTGGGTATGTTCGGCCCCATTGCTTGGAACAACCGACTCTGAGAGTACTGCTGACTACTGACAGATTTACCTGACTCTTCGCGAAGAGCGCCAGGAAGCCGCCGCACGATTTGTCGAGGAGTGACCGACTTCAACGCGTGATATATAAAACAAAAAACCCACAAACTCAATATAACCATTCGTAGAACCACCGGGGAACCCCTTTGAATAGATCCGCAACAAATTTTCAACTTGCATTGATAGACTTAGAGTATCAACTTGCTAATTTGTAGCTCGGAGTAGACGCATAAGATATACTAGGTAGTTACATGATTAGAGCATCGCTTCGCTGCATTATTAAGATACGGTTGCGCCACTCCCTCATTCTCCATGGAACGCCACAGAAAGAGCGCCTGCTAGACCTAAGCAAGGAATGCAAAGAGGGCTGCTCCCGCTACGGCTACAATGCTGGCATCCGAGCCTTGGAGAAGTGCAGCCCCGCCGGTAGTAGCGGCTGCCGAGTTAGTTGGGGTGGTCGTTGACGCGGTGCTTCCTCCAGTCTTCTCAGAAGAGGTGGCAGCTGACTCGGTAGACTTGGTGGCGGTGGATGCCGCACTGGCTGCAGTCTTGGATGACTTGGTCTCAGTTGACGTTGCGGATGAGGTAGAAGACTTGGATGTCTCAGTGGCTGTGTCACCTCCGGCGGGACAGCTCGCACTCTTGGGAAGGTCGGTAATACCACCACCCTTGCAAAGTTGGGTCGCAAAGTCGATAACAGCTAAGCAAAAGGTGACATTAGTAAGAGATCATTTATGTACCAGAATGAGTGGCGGCTTAGACAGCATGGTTATACTTGCCTTGCTGCTTATCACCTGAGCAGGCTTTTGCGACACAGCAGGAGATGTTGGTGATGAATGATTTGTCGCCACAAATACAGCCAATATCAATGAGCTCGCAGTGCTGAGGAATCGCCCCAGTGGCACATGATTTCTATTGTTGGTCGATTAGGAAGAGGTTGCATAGGCCTGAGGGGATATCGACAACTCCTATGGAGAAAGCATACCGCGCAGTCAGGAAGATCCCCCAAGTCTTGAGCAGCTGCGCCACTCAGAAGGGCAACAAGAGGGAGAAGAGCATAGTTCAACTTCATTATGAAGATCTTGATAGGGTATTGGAATGTGTGGATGAGCAGGAGGAGGGGGGAACAGGAAAGAAGCCTATGACTTCTGGAGGGTTGGAGAATGGGGGGGAATGGGAGTTGAGAGGTGGGAAGGGGGAGGGGGGAAGGGAAAACCTCAAGAATAAATAAACAACACGGAGAAGGCAAAAGGCTTATTAGTATGTGTGAGATGTTTGTGAAAGGGGGAAAGAGCGAGCTTGTCTGGTTCCTTCCCCCGCACGGGTTATTAGGCAGGCTATAGTTACAGTACCTACCTAAGTAAAGTACCTAAAGTTACTGTTCAAGGTGATCACGGGGGAGTAACATCATCCTTATCTTTAATTACCGAGTTTAAATTGTCACTCATATTATTATTATCGTTCAACTAACTTGATTATACAATACTATTGGAAAGGGAAATGGGGTGGGTATCCTCAGATCTTCAAGATGAGAGAGCTGGGGAAAGAGGAAGGGGAAAGCATAATAATAAACATTCAACCAAGGAAGTAGCATCCCTGGGGTAGACCCACCAATAACCCACCTGCCTGCGCTGTTTCTCTTTCTTGTTTGTTTGCTTCTTAGCTGATTTGGTGAGGGCTGAATGTTTTTCTCCACCAACCTAAACCTCCAATCTTTTCAGGGTTCGCAACCTGGAAGATCTCGAAAAACAAAATAACAAATGCTTGGACTCTCTTTCCCCCCCTCACTTCTCCCCCCCGATTGGCGATATTCAACTAGCCTCGTTCTAATGTATTAACTAGGTAGACACGAGATACTCCTTTGTACGAGGTAGTAGGTAATTTGGCGTGATCTCACCTGAGGTACCTACCTGCTCTTCTTCCCCTGGCCAAGTCGAAACATACCATTGCTCGCGACGGCTCATCCCGAGGCTCTTGTCAAACATCTATGAGTTGAAGGAACACGAAGGGTGGCGTTCCTCGTCCCCCGGACCTACTATGAACGAAATCTCTGTCCGATACGAATCTTCGAGAGGTCAACACTAATCCCCAGTAATACAAATACTACACAGCTCTTACGGCTTATTATTATTCGAGAAGTTGCCTGTCCCAAACCCAGGGATAAGTTTGGTGCAACAAGGGAGCGCTGATCACGAAGATCATTCCTTCAATAAGTCTCCAATAATAATAATGACAAGACCCACGATTAACATAACATAGGTACGCAGTACGTGTGACCCAGGATGTGCTGGACTCCGCACAGGGATGACTGTTGTTTCCCTCGAGGCAAAGAAAGAGAGCCGTGCAACATGGGCCGCGGCAATGGGATGGAGCAAAGGCGAACCAATTTACCTTTATTTCGACAGGCCCCCGTCCCCGATGTAATTCAGTTGATGTTTATAATTATACCTATACAATATTAATATTGTTGTTATCATAACTACTGCGTCTCCTTCTATTATTATTGCCATTATTTGGTTTGGTCGAGAATGACGTAGAGCGCAAACATCTTCTGGGTTGAGAGGGGTATACAACAAAATAAATAAATAACCCCATGATCACTGGTTGGTCTCTCGTACACTACTGGCCGCGCGGTACTTTCTCAGCTCGCGCATCTCCTCACGTCTTCCCGACCACACGAACGCTCCTCAATTCTCGAGTTTACTTTCCACCCCCATTTGCTCATCTCCCTGTTTCTTGGACCTCTTGGTCCACGCCTTCGAAAATGGGCCTCGGGGTGCTTGAAGATCCCGTGCTGGCTCATGTGCCGGGTACTCCAGCTGCCTCAACACTCATAACCAAAGGACTGGTCGGATTCTAACACATAGCTTCATTATTAGGTACATCTGATCTTCTCGAAAGAGAGCGCTCCTCAACTGAGCAACCGATTGTCGATTCAACCCTCAAATATGATCGCTCAGGCATTATCCCTATCCTCCTTGTGCCACAGCCCAGTGACGACCCGAATGACCCCTTGGTATGGAAAATTGTCGGGATGGAAAACAAGGATACATGATAGAACTATGGCTGATAAATGGATCATAAATTAGAATTGGCCCCTCTGGAAGCGCGACATGGTTCTCCTAGTCCTTTCCTTAGTCGCGGTGTTATGCGCAACAACAAGCTCTATCATGGCTTCGAACACCGTGACAATCGCCCTTCATTACGGTAAAAGCTTCACATCAGTGGCCCTTCTCACTGGTTACCATCTTTGTGGAGTAGGCGTTGCGGGCATCTTAATTGTACCCACGGCACGAGTGTGGGGAAAACGTCACCTGTTTCTGTTGGGAAATATCCTGATGGTGGTGAGCTCCGCATGGGCAGGTGCTAGTGCCAATAATTACACAAGTCTTCTTTGGGCTCGTATTTTTCAAGGGGTTGCTTTGGCACCTTTCGAAGCCTTAGTCAATGCGTGTGTGGGCGATTTATTCTATGTCCATGTATGCCTCCTTCCATCGATATTTTTCTCCTTGGGGGTGCTTTTCTTTACCTTATCGGGACCTATGCACTGATAAAAAAAATACTTAGGAGCGTGGAAAACGGATGGCGCTTTCGAATGTCGCTCTCTTTGGGGCTGCCTTTCTTACGCCTGTCGTGGCTGGCAAGATAACCCGCTCCCTCGGGTGGGAGTGGACTTTCTATTTCGTGGCCATTTTTGCCGCAGGTGCTTTGCCGCTCACATTCTTTTTCGTCCCTGAAACAGCGTTTAGACGTTCCAGTTCCTTGAAGGTTGATTTTGAGTATACAAACGGACATTCTACTCCGACCGAGGTGGACAACCGCCATCAAAACGATGAAGGTATATCGACGGAGAGCCACGATACGAGAGAAGAGAAACACCCTTCGTCCGTGACCAATGGGACGCGATCTTTCCAATCTTATCCCCCGGAAGGTGAATCTCGTGGAATAATATCTGTTCCTGCTAAAGCTTCATATCTCCAAACCCTAAAGCCCTTTAATGGGCGGAAAACCGACGAGAGCTTTTTCAAACTCCTCTTAAGGCCATTCCCCCTGTTTTTACAACCCGCAATTCTTTGGGTAAGCGTTCGCACGCCGCAAGGTCGTTCACTTCTAACAGGTATAGGCATGTTTGATCCAAGGCGTCATCATTGGATGGACCGTATTTATCGGAGTCGTGCTAGCTGCGATATTTCTAGGCCCTCCGTTGTGGTTCAACGAAGTTCAAACGGGCTATCTCTATACGGGTGCCTTTATTGGCTCTATCTTGGGTTTGGTCCTATCGGGCTTGTTGTCGGATTCTATGAACCAACTCATGATCAAGCTCAACGGAGGCAAGTATGAGCCTGAGTTCCGCATCCTTCTGGTGATGTTCCAGCTAGTCTTTAATGCCATCGGGCTCTATGGATTTGGCATTGTGGCCCAGGACGTGGGAAGATATGGCTGGCTCGTAGTAGATGTTTTCTTTGCATCCGTTGTTATCGGGATGGTTATGGGTGCTGTGGCGAGTGCACTCTATATTGTCGACGCGTACCGTGGGTCTACTAATCCCGATCTATTGGTCAAGGTTGTTAACGAATGGCAGGCCATATCACCATCGAATCATTTACGTGCATGTTGATCTTCAAAAACATGTTCAGTTTTATCCTGACATTTTTTGCGTATGACTGGCTAGTCTCAAATGGGGTCAAGCCAGCCTTTCTGGCTATTTCGAGTATTCAAATGGTCATCTGTGCCCTGAGCATTCCGATGTGTAAGTGTCTTGGGAGAATGTGTATGTATCTAGATGTCCTACTGACTACTCGCCCTTCAAGATGTGTTCGGAAAACGGAACCGCTCGTTTTTTGCTCGCCATGATATTCTCAAGAAGTTGCATCTCTGGTGATTACGAGCGATGAATGTTTAGTATGCTATATGGGGAGGAAATCATAATGGCTGGGTGTGATTCTGTTTCTTTTTGGGGAGGTTCGAATGATTCACCTTCGACTAAGTGGGTGGAGATGGCAATAATAACCGGGTTAGACATGTCCAACAGCTTCTCTCTAGGGCAGATAAAATAATAATAGAAAAATGTAGTCATCGATATTATTTTCATGCAGACTAATGTAGGTACCGATCAGCTGACCTGCCTGGACGGAAACGGAAACGATCGGGAGGCTCGCCTGAATGCAAGAATCACCACTTCCACTTCAACAACTCCGCATCAACATCGACATCGACTTGAAAAAGTCACTGACTCATCAATTGGGACTGCAACACCTACCTTGATCCTACCTACAGAGTTCTGGTCCCTTTTTTCCAACATACCCCCTACCCGACTACATCTATATAACAACCTCGCGACATCGTGACATCAGCGACTGACCCTCCCGTTGCCAAGCTCCCCCCAGATTCACGGCTGATCAGAGGCATCCATGGTTCTTCCTCTGTAACCAACTACGTCAGACACCCTTGGATTCTTCCTCAACCATCCGCAGACTCCCATCTAGAGTTCATCCCCTTCTGTTCCATCCAATCCCGTTGCCGGTCTCTCGTCTTTGCCTCCTTCCCCCTCTTTCCATTCTTATTTTACCCAGGAATGCCGGTCACTTCTGCGATTCCTTGCTTTCTGCAACCTGTTGCGGACAGTAGTCGTCGAAGAGCATCGTTATCATGGCAGCCATTGAGCAACCACCTACAGTTAATCGCATCCCGCGATCCCGTTCAGCCCGGCTAGCGGACCAAGGTGAGAGAACTCTTTTTTTTTTTTGGGAGTAGCTCGAGGGTATTTTAACTAATAAGAAAGCTCACTTAGCCGCGACGGCTGCGCTTTATGTGACACACCCAGAGCGAAGGTTGACTCTTCGCGAACCACTTTCGAAAGGAATTGATATATCCAGCGAGGATTTAATATCCAGTGAGCAGTTATCCCCAGTAGCCTGGCGCGTTGCCCATTAAGAAGACCGAATTTGGAAGCTAATAATCGGCTGTCAGATTTCAAAGCAACGGGATCGCGACCCGGGTTCAGCCATGCGTCAGCAGTGGCTGCACTTTCCCATGCCAAAGCTCGAGAGCTGGAATCAGATAGGCAGGCAGCTGCTGCAATCTATGTTCAGGATTACCCCTTCGAAGGGAATGAACGAAAAGCGTTCGCGTCGGGAGTTCGAGATAGAAGATCGGTTACCAGCAACCCGTCCTCTGGCGATGTGAGATTTGACCTCTCTTCTACGGACCTGGACTCTGGCGCTCGTCGAGAGATGACTGTCCGAGAAAAAGCCATTAGTGCTGCTAGAGGCGCCTTGTATGGTAGTAGAAAGAGGGCAGATTCCGACCCATCCGAGGCTTACGCCCTGGCTAGTGAGGAGCCTTTTGACGATCTTGATAGTGCGATGGAGGCGAGCAGAATACAACATATCGCAAATACCAATGCTCGCCTCTCTACTGCGTCTCCACCCACTTCGCCTGAACTACAAGAACAAAGAAGAAGGAGCGTGATCCAAGCGGCCGCTATCTCAATGTCTCGCGATATGTACGGTAGTACCGAATCTAAAGGCGGCATTGAGCTTGGTGCTGCGCTCCCTGCCGCCCAAATTGGCCTTGACCGTGCCCGTTCTCAGAGGTCCACGTCTAAGCCCGATACAACAGCATTGCAGCACGCAATTGCTGTGCAGGAGATCGCGCAGAAGCGTGCAGCAGAGAAGCTTGCCAGTATGCAGGATGAAACCCTTATATATCGGGAATACTATGGCGTTGAGCCACAGATCACCCGTTCCACAATATCTGGTCGGAAGAGAAGAGGCTCAATTGAGTCAGACACCTCTACCTTTGATGTAGAGCGCTCGAAGGAAATCAGACATCAAATGACCAGCCTACGAACACAGCTCGATGCTGTGGACGAACAAAGAGAGAGAGACCGCGACTTGCTCTTAGAAGCTGCCAAGAAGAATGTCGATGCCACAATGAGGGATATGGAGTTGCGCGTATGTGAGCAAACTGGCCGTGCCCCACCTTCTGTACAAAAACAGTGGGAGGAGGCAGCACTGGCACGAGCGCAAAGGAACATGACTGATATGGAGGCGGAACGTGCCCTCGATGATAAGGTCAACCTTGGGCTTCACAAGTACATGGACATGGCGGATGTTGAAGCCGTGGCTCGATCAAGACTTCAGCCAACATTTGACGAGATCACCAACCGCGCCGAGACAGAAAGGGCCAAAGTCCTCGAGGAGCGTCTGGATGAGGAAGAGAGGGAGAGACATTTGGCTGTTGAACGCCAACGGGATGCGGAGATGAAGGCCGAAGAAAAACGAGCAAAAGGTCAGTGCTTGCGTCTTGTGTTTCTGGATCCGACCCCTTTTCATTGGAGCTGACATGGCAATAGCGGCGGCGTCGAAGCAATTGAAAGCAAAAGAAGGGAAATCCTGGCTATGGAGGAAAAAATCTAAGCGAACTAAAGACCACGCACATCATACCGAAGACGAATACAGCACAGCACATGCAGCGGAGGAAGCCGAAACGGAACCTGGAGTCGCTGCAGAGACTGTTCCACGAGCAACGGCAGACGCTCCGACCACAGAGGTTAACAATGAAGCCATCGCTTCTGGCGCAGTAGCCACAGAAGCTGCTCCCATGGAAGCAGTCGCTAGGACAGATTCAAAGCTCAAAACATTCTTCGGGCGACTAAGTGGTCGTCGGTCTAGTGCAGAGGGCACGGCGGTAGATGAGACTACCCGCGCTGTTGAAGAACAACCTACAGCTGAGGCTTCAGCTATGGAAGCTGGAACCGCTGGAACCGCTGGTGCCGCAGACAAGGCAGGCCAAGGCCCAAGTTTGGGAGCGGAAACCGCCGCTGGTGAAGCTACTGAAGATGAAAGAACTGCAGCCGCCGTTGATGAGACTACTACTCACAGTGCAGGAGATGGTGATCGAGCCGCTGCACTTACTTCTCATCCCATCACAGCCAATGATCTGCATGGCATGCAAAGACGATCCGTCGACGGAGACATGACCATCGGATTGGGCAGTAAACAGAACAAACCCACCCAGGAAGGTTCCTCTGACGGATCCGAGAACGGCGAATGGTCTCGCTTGAAGTCCAAATTCTCCAAGATAGTTTCGAAGGGCTCGGGCGAGCAACAAACAAACGGTATTACACACTTTGACAAGGAAACCCAGCGCGGGAACTTACCGATCGAGCACATCGCTGCCGATGATCTAGCTGGGCAGTCCAGGGAGGACCTTCGCGATAGTGCTGCGGACCAGGGCTTGCCTGTTCCTCCTGTCATTGGAAAAGGAAAACGAGCCAGTGTTGCCACTGGCCGCGAATCCCGCTTTTCCGAAGATCTGTAGTCGAAGATATTTTTCTGGTGTTCGATCTGATGCGAGTTTGGTTTGGTTTAGTTTTTTTTTCGGTCTGTTTTCTCTCTTTGTTTCCTCCCTTCATTTTGTTCTCGGGTGTCGGGTGAACTTGGCGCGGGTTTGTTTTGGTTTAATTATTATGCTCGATGAGATGATGAGTCTTGATGGTGGACCAGCTGGAAGCTCTTAATTAACTCGGACGGTATTTTGTATTTGAAAGTATGATTTATGTAGTAAGTATGATCTTTGTTATATGAATCAGTCTGGACAAATGTTTGGTTTTTTCTTCTTTTTTCTATCTCCTCCGCTTGTCTGTTTCTCTCTGTTTCTGTCTGTTTCCTTGAGGGCATTAGTATCAATAATATCAATATTTTCTTATTAGTATCCTCGGCTATACGGAGAAACCGCATTTTAACTCGTTTCCCCAAATAAACATCCACCAATCCTTGCCAGCCTTCCGGGGTATTTCTAGTGCGATGGCCGAGAACAACTCCAGGGATGATGATTCTCCGGGGGGGGGCCAAAAAAGCTTCTTTAAGACAAGAGTTCCTTCGTGTGGAGATTTATTATTATTATTATTATTATTATCATGTTAATCCCAAGGCCCAAGACGAACTATGCGCATTTTCAACCTCCTGTGTTGGATCTGGATTGGAATCCTGGCGAGAGTCCCCGCCGTCTCAGGTCTCGATAATGGGAAAACGACTGATGTGACATGGGACAAGTATAGTCTTTCGGTGAAGGGCGAGCGACTGTTTATCTTTTCTGGAGAATTCCACTACCAGAGGCTTCCTGTGCCGGAATTATGGCTGGATGTCTTTCAAAAGCTGCGGGCAAACGGATTCAACACAGTCTCCAGTATGGCTTTCCTCAACTCCTCGAACCCTCCCCATATCTCTAAAGCGGCCGACTAATGATAATAATAATAATCGGTAGTCTACTTCTTTTGGAGTTTTCATAGCGCCTCTGAAGGCGAATATGATTTTCAAACCGGTGCCCATAATCTCCAGCGTCTCTTCGACTATGCCAAAGAGGCTGGTCTGTATGTGATCGCCCGAGCTGGCCCTTACTGCAATGCAGAGACATCTGCCGGGGGTTTTGCACTTTGGGCCGCCAATGGACAGATGGGGAATGAGAGAACGAGTGATGAAGCCTACTATAAACGGTGGCGGCCTTGGATCATGGAGATCGGAAAGATCATTGCAGCAAACCAGATCACCAACGGAGGACCGGTGATCTTCAACCAGCACGAGAATGAGCTGCAAGAGACGGTCTATGAGCCCGATGACACCAAAGTCGTCTATATGGAGCAAATCGCCGACGCATTTGCCGAGGCGGGGATCGTCGTCCCGAGTAGTCACAATGAAAAGGGCATGCGTGCGGTGAGCTGGTCCACGGACTATAAGGACGTGGGAGGTGCGGTCAACCTATACGGCTTGGACTCGTACCCCGGTGGCTTGTCCTGCACGAACCCCAACAGCGGGTTCAACCTGGTCCGGACATACTATCAATGGTTCCAAAACTTCTCCTCCTCGCAGCCCGAGTATGTGCCGGAGTTTGAGGGCGGTTGGTTCCAGCCTTGGGGGGGTGAGGTCTATGACAGTTGTGCGACGGAACTGTCCCCAGAGTTTGCTGATGTCTACTACAAGAACAACATTGGCTCCCGTATCACGCTCCAGAATATCTACATGGTGTTCGGCGGGACCAACTGGGGCCATCTCGCCGCTCCCGTGGTCTATACCTCGTACGATTACGGAGCTCCCCTTTCAGAGACACGAGAGGTTCGAGATAAACTCAAACAAACAAAACTCCTGGGTCTCTTTACCCGGGTATCCCCAGACCTCCTGAAGACGTACATGGAAGGCAATGGCACGGGTTATACCAGTTCCGACTCTATATTCACCTGGGCTCTCCGCAACCCAGATACAAATGCTGGGTTTTATGTTGTTTCACACAACAGCAGTCCTTCGCGAGAGGTATCGAGTTTCTCGTTGAATGCGAATACCTCGGCTGGTATGGAATTCTGATTATCCTCGGGAAGAAAGAAAACGGCTGACTCGTGGTGTAGGTATGATCACGATCCCAGATATTGAGCTTGACGGCCGCCAAAGCAAGATAATTGTTACCGATTACACTACGGGAAAGAAATCTTCGCTGCTGTATGCATCTGCCGAAGTGTTGACTTTTGCAACACTCGACGTGGATGTGCTTGTCTTTTACTTGAATGCCGGTCAGAAAGGTTCATTTGTATTCAAGGACGCTCGTCGTCTCGGGTTCAAAGTATATGGCGACGCACGGCTCAATGCCTCCAGTACTAGCCATGGAACACAGTATTCATACGTCCAGGGAGAGGGTGTGACCGCGGTGAAGTTTTCGAATGGCGTCCTGGTATATTTGCTGGACAAGGTCTCAGCATGGAACTTCTTCGCACCACCATTAACTTCAACCCCAGAGGTGGCCCCTGACAGTCATATATTTGTTCAAGGTCCATATCTTGTTCGCAGTGCCTCGATCGACCGGGATACGGTGGAGATTACTGGCGATAATGCAAACTCCACCTCTATCGAGTCAGTATATGATGATCCCCAGTCCCTTGATTGAACATAAGTCGCTAACTTTCCCCCAACAGAGTTTACGCGGGAGACGCACGAGTCCAGAAAGTGAAATGGAATGGTAAGCCCATCCACATCCGAAAGACGGCGTATGGCAGTCTCGTCGGTACTGCGCCCGGGGCAGAGAATGCGAAGATCTCGCTACCGTCGCTAGGCCCCTGGAAGGCCCAGGATACACTGCCAGAAACCAACCCGGGTTATGACGACTCCCGGTGGACGAGATGCAACAAAACCACATCCGTCAATTCCATCAAACCGCTCTCCTTGCCGGTGCTTTATTCTGGCGATTACGGATATCATACCGGGACTAAAATCTACCGTGGGCGATTCGACGGACAAAATGCAACGGGCGCGAATGTCACCGTTCAAAATGGTGTCGCTGCCGGATGGGCCGCATGGCTGAATGGAGACTATGTAGGCGGATCTGTGGGGGGTGCCGACCAAGTGTCGACGTGGGACCTGCTCACCTTCAACCGGTCATCGCTGAAGGACCAAGACAATGTGCTCACGATCGTAACTGATTACACGGGACATGATCAGAACAGCCAGAAACCGGCGGGGACCCAAAACCCGCGTGGCATCATGGGCGCGACGTTGGTTGGGGGCGGAGTGTTCAGTTCGTGGCACATTCAGGGAAATGCCGGGGGAGAACAAAACATCGACCGCGTGCGAGGCCCCATGAACGAGGGAGGATTGCATGGAGAACGGATGGGATGGCATCTTCCGGGGTACAAGGCGCCCAAATCGGCCTTGACCAGCAGTCCGCTGGATGGGGTGTCGGGGGCCGAGGGACGGTTTTACACGACCACGTTCCGGTTGAACCTGGAGGACGACCTGGATGTGCCGATTGGACTCCAACTGGGGGCGCCAACCGGAACTGCGGCGGTGGTGCAGGTGTTCATGAATGGGTACCAGTTTGGGCATTACCTGGCGCATATTGGACCGCAGAGTTGGTTCCCATTCCCTCCCGGGGTGATCAACAACCGGGGAGAGAACACGTTGGCGATCAGCATGTGGGCATTGACAGATGCCGGGGCTCGACTGGACCAGGTGGAGCTCAAGACTTCTTCGGCGCAGTATCGGAGTGGCTTTAAATTCCAGCAGGATTGGAACTATCTGCAGCCGCGTTGGACGGATCGGGGCGAGAAGTATCTTTAATCTCTCTCCACCGCTATTTGGCGATTCTTGTTTTGATTTTGATTTTGATTTTGATTTTCTTTCTTTCCTTCTCTCTCTCTCTCTCTCGATTTTGTTGAAGTTTTTTCCTTCCCAAAATTCTGACTGGGTTTTCTTTGTTTGTTTGGGATTTTCTGGTGGTGTGATTTGGCTTTTTCCTGGTCTCCTGATCCACTCATGTTTATTATTCAATCAAACTTCTGTTGCTTCCTCTTCTTCAATCGCCCGTAATCAATCATGACCCCCTCTCATCCTCGTGGATCCAGCGTGGATCTGGACTCCCCCGATCGTCCCTTCGATAATATCATCAATTTCCGTGATATTGGCCGGTCCATCAACAGCATCCTAGGCAAAAAGTACGTCGAATCTGCCGTTCAGAGACGGTGGAATCAAATTACAATTATTAACATGACTCGCCAGAGTTCTCAAAGAGGGAATTCTATACCGCAGTGCAAGGGTACACTTACCATTTCCCCCCTTCTTGCAAGATAGATTCGACTAATATAATATAATTGTAACTAGCTTGACGATGCTTCAGAACGAGACAAACGCCGTCTAACAGAGGAGCTCCGGATTTCTACCATCATTGATCTACGTTCGACGTATGGAATTCTTCTTCCCCCTCTATTAATAAATATTACTAATGCCCAATTCCAGCACCGAACATAATATGGCTACCACCAAACGGATGACAGAACTTGGCTCTACGGCCACTCCGGTCGGCGACGAACATCTGCCAGAATTACCTGGGGTACGACGGGCCCTGATCAGTCTGACAGGAAGGGCGTTTGAGCGCAGTTTATTGTGGAGACTGGATTGGTGGAATTTCTTGTATTCCTCCCCCCTCACCCCCACATTTCCTTTCTCTCTCTCTCTTTTAGTAATTGACTTTTTTTTTTTTTTTTTTTTTTTTTATACAACAGCTAACGATTGTGAATCTAGTAAAGTGCTCGCGTATGTGGCATCGGGGTATCGTAGCGATGCCATCCTCATCGTGGGCGAGCAAGTGATGACGCCGCGCGGCTTGATTGGTCTGGGGAAGGACACCCTCGACAGCAGCACGTGGGAAATGAAAGAGATCTTCGATCTGTTTGCGGACTATGTCGATCCAGACGAACAGGATAGTAATGAGAAAGAAGAAGGACCGCATCACACCTCATCTTCATATCCGGTGCTTGTTCATTGCACGCAGGGCAAGGATCGCACGGGTCTGGTTGTTCTGCTTCTTTTGATTTTAACGGCATTGGTGTCCGAGGACGCCATCACGGCGGATTATGTCCGCTCGGAGCCGGAGTTGGTCGTTGAGGAAGAGGAGCGCATGAAAGAGATTCGGAAGCTGGGTCTAGGCAGGGACTATACCAAGTGTCCGCCGGGGTTTACGGCGGAGATTGGGAAATATCTTCAGGAGAGGTATGGAGGAGTCGAAGGCTATTTGAGGTATATTGGGGTTCAAGAGGAGAAATTGGAGCGGATCAGAAAGGCGCTCCTTGTCTAGCGTTCTTAATTGAGAGACAGAATGTGTGTGTGTGTGAGAGAGAGAGAGAGAGAGAGAGAGAGAGAAAGAGAGAGAGAGAGAGAGGGAAATTGTTTAGCAGGTTATCTTAGAAAATTTGTAAGTAATGGTAATTAATTAATGTATATATATACACAGTTATATAACTGAAACAAGATCAAAATACTGAAACGTATATAGTACAAGTCATCAGAGGGCATAAGATAACAGAAATAAAACACCAATTTAAAAACCCCATGGAGTCCATCTATCACCCCTGGCGCACCGTATGCAAAGATTTGATAATGCAGATGAATCGCTTGGTTTACATCCGCGCCCCCCGATAGTAATTGGCATTCGGTCCTGCGGAATCCAGGGTGGCCGGTTCTTCGTAGGTGACGTCTTCGGGCGGCATTGAAGGCTCGGCGGGTGACGAGTGTAGGTGTTTCTCACCCTGGGGGACATGACGACGAGTGCGAACCGACGGCAAGAGGTCAATGACAAAAGAGAGGACGTAAAAGGTGAAGATGAGGGCAATCACTAAGACATGTCAGATTGGGGCTCAGTCCCTCTAGGATTCGGGATTTCAAGTCAAACTCACCCCATTCCAGAACCGCGGCAGCATTTCTCTTCTCGGGCCCTTTGCCGCCGCAAACACCAAAGCCGATAGCAAGAGCAATTTCGACCACGACGAAGGTCGCCTTGATGATGAAACTAGCGAGCAGAATCCGATGGTCTGAGCGGTAGAAGATACCAATTCGGAGGTACTCCGCACAGATCAAGATGGCGCTGATGAGGTAACCAACCCTGGTTCAAGTAATTAGTACTTGTCTTCGACATTGCTGAGATAGACCGATCCATCAGGTACATACAGGAACATGACAAGAAATCCGTCATGCTTGTGCGGATGGCGGAGTGTGTCAAAAATTGACAGTAGGATCAGACCCAGCGCGCCAGCAATGGAGAAGAAGATCGAACCGATTGCGCAGGCCTTATCGAACCATCCTTTATTGGGCACCAGTTGGCCCGCGTGTCGCAGCCAGCGTTCGGCAATGAATGAAAGATCAAGAAAGACCACAGTGATCACACTACCGGTAATAAACAAAGGCTTCAAGCCCTGAGCGCCAACGTCGGAGATATACCTATTAGGAGGGGACGGAAACGAGGGTCAGTATTCGCAAGGGTATGTACGATTACGATTCACAACATACGCAATGGTCTGGCCAGACTCCATGCTAGGATATACTGGACTACCTATTATGAGCCAGTTCCCTAGCATTGCCAATAGCATCGCTATCAACCGAACACACCAGTTCATTAGTCCACTCAATCCTTATCATTTCAGGGCGAACCGAATCAAACAAGGTATTCATACCTATCCACATGCCAGCCGATATGATCGGGAAGATCCAGAAGGAAATAATCCACATCTTGAATCCTAGGTTCGGAAGTCGCAGAACGAGATGTCTGATTTATAAACGCGAAGCTACCAACGGAATGGTGACGATGAGTTCTCCAAAATGAAAGGACGACAGATGACTAGAATTAATACAGAGATGCGCCCCAGGTCAGTTCCATGATATGTTCCAGATAGCGCATGAGGAGGAGGGGTGGGAGGAGTGGACAAGAAAAAAAGGGAAACGAGGGAGAAAGCAGGCGGCAGCGGAGAGCGGGTATAGAGATGACGAGAGCAAATTAGAGTGGCCGGAAAGGGCGGATGTGGCTTAGATGCACACTCACTGGGTTGTTGTCTAATGGTCGATCAAGGCAACAATTATTATTATTATTATTATTATACTGTCAGCAGTACAGTATGAGATACCCTTGAGGGTGAGAGGGAGAGAGAGAGAAAAGACGGGGGCAGTGATAGTAGGAATGGGAATGATGGTGGAGTATTTCAATTATTATTTCTTTGTTATTATTATTATTATGGTTATGATTATGGATTTTTTTTTAATGATGGTGGAGACGGTGAAGAGAAAAAGATGTGGAAACCAGCCAGTACCCTTAATAATCATGATTATCATCACTAATTCAATGAAAATTCTACGATGATGTTATCTTTCACGTGTGGCTATAAGGGGAAAATGATCTTGTGCTTTTTTTATTTTATTTTTTATTATTTATTTTATGACCATGATGATAATTCTTATTACCCATCATGGTTATGCCTGTTATTTCAGCATCTATATTAATTCATTTCTTTCCTGGTTAAGAATAAATTGACTCGCCGGCGAACCATGGAACCGCATCCGGTATCCTCATCACCATCTCTCCTTCCAAGGTTGTCATCATCACGGCGACGTCATCCCCTTTTTTTCTTTGTCCTGGATCGTCCTACTTTCCTGTTTCGTCAGTCTCACCCTTATGCTGCATAACACTCCATGCATAAGCCAGCTATGGCTTCGTAAGAACCTTGTATATAGTAGGTACCCACGTTCTTCATTTGAAATTACATGTTCTTTCTACCCCAATCTACCTCTTTACAAACCACGAGAATTATAATAAAGAATCATTACTGAAATGATGACCCCGATCTATATTGAACTCCCTTACGTTATGTTTTTGAAGTTTCCCCCCAAAATTCAGATAAACCCACACAATGATTTCAGATCCCACTAATAGAGAGAGGCACGAAGGACAAAAGCCAAATCATAGAAGCGTCGGCTACAAAAGACAATGGGCAAAGAAAGAGAAGAAAAAGAGAATAACAAGAAACAAGACATCTAAAGATGAGGGCACGGACATCGGGAGTAACTTCTTCTACCAAAAATCAACTTCGTTTGCTGCGTCGCCGGGTTCCCCCCTTCCGAGTGGGGGTAGCAGGTATCTTTCGCTCCACTACATCCACTATCTGGACTTCGTCACTACTACCGCCCAACTCGCCTTCGTCATCTGACGCTGCAGGGGTACGTCGAGGATCGATAAAAGGACGGGTTTGCCGCTCACTATAAGGGGATGGGTGACCGTTCATATATGGCACCATCGGCACACGCCCTGGAGATCGCCGAGGATCCACAGCGCCATATGGTGAGTGCGGGACCTGGTACAGGGGTGGCATCCAGTGAGGGTCGTCCGGAAGTGGACGAGTAAGTGTTGGACTTTTCAACGACACCGGTGAACGAGCGAGAGGAGATGGAGGGAAACGTTCGGAATAAGGGGTTTGTAAAGGCGATACAGGAGAAGAAGCTGGCAACTGAGTTCGCAGTGATGGAGGCCTCGGAGGCGTTTGAACACCGGAAGCTTTGGCCCACGGCACATAACCATCGCCGCCGCCTTCACCTTTGGTGTACGGGGACGATTGCTTGCGCGCTGCGTTGGTACCATTTCGCGGAGACCCTGTCTGCACCGTGTCCCTGTACAGCGAGGTCCTGTAGCTGTTGGTCTTCTGGGGCGTGGTTCCGGTCGTGTGCACACGTTTGCGTTCTAATGCCTCTAACTCACGCTGGGATAAGCGCACATTTTTTTGCCCCAACATTTGCGCCCGCCGAATCCGCTCCAGTGCATTCTCCACCAGCCAATCCTCCTTGTCCTTCATCGCCAGCTGTACCGCATAAGCAACGGTGCTGTCCGCGTCGCCGTATAAGTCATAATCCACGCCATCAACCGATTCAGAATCATCAAAATCCTCATCGTAGTCTAGCATCTGTCGCCTCCATGCAGATCGCCCATCTAGGTCCATTCCCGCAAGCTGCCTCGCGTAGATCATGTGGCCATCCTGCAGCATCAGTTCATCCTCGGTGTCAATCTCCTCAATTCGTCCATCATCGCCATTTACCCATGGAGCCCCTCTTCTTCTAGTTTGTCTCCCCAGTCGTGCCCCCGGTGGTCTTCCCCATCGGGGCATAGCGTAAGGAGTTCGCGGCCGACCACCTAGACCGCCTCCTCGGAAAAAGCATTTTCAATCGGTTTATCCATAAAAGCGGCGTGGCCAAAGACGGTCACGCCGGTTGCTCCGATCAGCCAGAGCGCGGTAGTGATGGGGGAACCATAAAGACCCAGAGGGACCGCAATGATCAGCAGGCCGGTGTAAAGCTGGGAGGTATTGAAACGAGCCACACCGAGCTCCAGATCACGACCTTCGAGCTTTCCAATGCCATAGAGACTAACGGTGACCAGAATGATGACGAAAAGTAGAATGGGGTTGGTGAGCAAGCTGTAAATGCTGAGCATCACAAAGACAACGACATAGTTGCTGGAGAAATAGGACAGATTGTAATTGACGCGACTTTGGACCTCGCCGAAATTGGCCGGTTTGGATATACGCTTGAAATCGAAGAATTCAGAGACGGGCCGGAGATTTGCGAAGCGCGAACCCAGAGACTGGGAGCGAACGCTGTTGAATCGGTCTCCAAAGCGCGAGGTGATGGCGTCAATAGGGATCTGAAGTGGGCTCATTGTGGCGGTTCGGAACGGAGTGATCGATGGGATTGGATCTTTGGTATTGAATTTGAAATGAAGGAAGTGTGGTTGGAGATACAAGTGAGTTGAAGAGGAACAGACGGGAAAGAGAGAGAGAGAAAAAGGGGGTGCGAAATGTGAGAGGAACAAATAATGGAGGCTGAGAGGAAGCGGATTAGCTGGCCGGAAGGAAAATGAAGAAAAAGAGGTGTTAACCCGTTTGGTCGGGAGCACGGACAAAAAATAATAATAATAATAATAAATAATATTAGATGGCCGCTACCTTACAAGGCAGCAGCAACTTCCACACTAGGAAAGTCTCCTTCGTGACAGGTTCTTCGATCTTTCCTTTTCTCCCCCCAAAAGAATTTTAAGGGTCAGAAAAAAGAAAGAAGGAGAACTCTCAATCATGGAGGAGGGGAATGAGGGAGTTTTGTCACAATCCAAGACGCTTTGTTCTTGACCCCGGTTTCATGGCCTAGGACTCGAATCCACCCAGGTACCTAAGAATAGCAAATCTGGAAAGCCTTGGGCTGGAAGCGGAAGAGGAGACGAACACGACCAAGCTGAGGATGATTCTCCCAAGGGAAGAATTCACAATAACGAAGAATCCATCTCATCCAGATTTGATTCTGATCCATCGCATGCCAATCTTTACCTCCCAGATTTATTTGTTTTGTTGTTCATGTTGATGGAGTTCCGTTACAAAAGAGTGACATCCATCCGGAGGGGAAACCCTCTGCCTTAAATCCACCACTTTCCTCTCACCCTTCCCCTCTCGATTGGTTCTGGGCCGACTTAGATAAATTATATTTTCGTTCGTCCTTATGAACTATCAATTCCCTCTTGTCGCCTCACTCTGGATTATTGGTCCACGTCGTCGTAACTGCAGAGTGGAGTCCACCAAGCCAGGGCAAGTCAGGGATCCATACCGTCACAGTACGTACCGTCCCTCATAATTCCAGACTGACCGCCTTTTGAGGGTCTCGGCTCTCCTTTTCCTGCCTGAGGATCCGATCTGTACGGTAGTTACAGGATACCGTGTTAGGAAGTGAGGTACCTTTTAACTGATTTTCCTCCACTTGTACACACAGAGTAAATTCTCACCTCCAACATTACGCACCTTTTCCTCTCCCCCACTCTTCTTTTATTTGCTCTTGGGCCCAGCGGCTTTGACCGCTCCCCTGCAATTCCTACATCCTAAAAAAAAGATGAAGTCTACTGCCCTACGACTGGTCTTGTTGGCCGTCCTGTTTGTTGTTGCAGCGGCTTGGACGAAGGAAGGTCAGTCAGTCACTGTGCTATATTATATACCCTCCCCTCCATACCTATTATTCCATTGATCCTATTTTTTTTTAATGGTCTTTCTTAAAAAACTTTATTCTTTTTTTAAAAAAAGCCTCAGTCTCACCATGTTTCTACAGATTACGAAATCTTTCGTCTTAATGATGAAGTCACTGCGGCAGAAGGTGCAAATGTGACATTCTATGGTATGTGGTCTAACGTGTTACTCTATTCTTTTCCCTTCGCCGACTGCACTTGACTAAACGCTCGCGCCTCCATAGATTTCTTGGGGGTCAAGCCCAGTGCCAACCAGGATGAGGTCAATAAGGCCTATCGCAAGAAATCCCGCCTCCTTCATCCGGACAAAGTGAAACGGTCCTTCATCGCCAACAGTTCCAAGGACAAGAACAGAGCCAAATCGAAGAACGGTGTCAATGTCAACAAAGGACCATCCCAGAAAGAAATTTCTGCCGCCGTCAATGAGGCTCATGAACGGTCCGCGCGGTTGAACACGGTTGCGAATATCCTCCGCGGATCCGGGCGCGAACGTTACGATCATTTCCTGAAGAATGGATTTCCGAAGTGGAAGGGAACAGGATATTATTACTCGCGCTTCCGGCCTGGATTGGGTTCAGTGTTGGCTGGTTTGTTTGTTGTGTTTGGAGGTGGTGCCCACTATGGGGCCCTGATCTTGAGCTGGAAGCGTCAACGGGAGTTTGTTGACCGGTACATTCGCCAGGCGAGGAGAGCCGCCTGGGGCGATGAATTGGGTGTCCGGGGAATCCCCGGAGTTGATTCAAATGATCCGGCCCCGACCCCGGCTCCAGACGCAGGTGATTCCAGTGCCATGCCCATGAACCGCCGGCAGAAGCGCATGATGGATAAGGAGAACCGCAAGGAAAACAAAAGAGGACCTCGAGCGACCTCTCGTGGTTCGGGTACGTCAACCCCAAGGACCGAATCTGCCGGCCCCTCGGGCGAGAAAAAACGAGTCGTCGCAGAGAATGGGAAGGTCCTAATTGTTGATTCGATCGGCAATGTGTTCTTGGAAGGAGAGACGGAAGATGGTGAACGTCAGGAATACTTGTTGTCGATTGATGAGATCCAGCGTCCGACTGTGCGGGACACAATGGTCTTCCGGGTGCCTATCTGGGTCTTCCGCAAAACCGTTGGAAGGCTATTGGGGTCGTCCCATGCAGTGGATGATTCGATTGAGGAAGAGTTGTCCGAGGCTATCGAGCCCACAGTGGAAGACTCCGTTAGCTCTGCTGTGGCTTCCAATGGGAAGTCGTCTCGTCGGAAAGGAAGACGCTCGCAGAAGTCGTGAGCAGTTGGACAGTGTGTTTTTCACTTGGCTCAGCTGTCCATTTACATTAACTACCTATTCTTTGTAAACAATTCGGGAGGCGTCACAAGGTGATCAAAATAATGTACGACTATATTGTCCAGAACTAGCCCATGATTTGTTGGTCCATCATATATATCACTGTCAACAGTGCCACTTAACATAGCACAAAAATCCCGAAAATGTCTTTTGATTCTCAGGGTCAAACACTCGACCACTTCATAAACCGCAAACAAAGCACTGCATTTGGGGTGAATAACCAACTGCCCCCTCTTCCCCCAATATCTGAAAATACCCGAAAAGCATATAGGGAGTAAAGCACATATCATATCATCATTGCCGTTATAGTCATTTCGTGTGCTAGCTTGTTTTATTATAGCTCAACCTTGCACCGTCATCCATGGTCGATATGCAACAATCGCACCCAAAACTGCAACCTCCAATGGGCTGTGACGAAGTCGAAAGGTTACAGGAACATTTTAGCAATGTTCATCAGGCCATTGATGTTATCCGCCATTCCATTTTCGCCACCTCTGGATGAACCACCACCACCACCTCCAACTCCAAGGGTCTTGGGCAAGCGAACACCAATCATAGCAAAAAGCTTCTGCAGAACTCCACTCGTAAGAAGAGGCACAACCACAAGAAGCAGGACCTTGATTGGATGACGCCGAGCATAGTTGATGATGTCGCGGAATAGGCGTTTGATATAACGGACCACTCGGTGAACAAAACCAGAGCGTGGTCGCGCCCGGCGCGAAGACGAGGTAGAGAACACCGATGGGCTGGAGCGCCCACCACGACTGCTGCCACCTAGGCTAAAGATTGACGGTGCCGAGGAGCGAGATTGATGAGTCGAATAGGTCCGACGACTAGGAGATCGCTTACGGACGTGACCAGAAGACGAAACAGAGCGTCCGTCAAACCAACCCATTGTGAAGAATTGTCCGTTGGGAGCCTCTTATATTTGATTTGGTTCGACCACAGGAGCGTTCGGGGCAGACTTTGGCGGTTGAGAATTGATGACAAGATGATCTCTTCGAGAAGTGTTCGTGCTGTCAAATCTGATCTCGGATCGGGGAGATAGAGAGTGTGTGTGCCCCTCGCATGTATTTCGCGCAGTTCGGGCAATCAGGAGGCAGTTGCGGAGTCAATTGCTGCAGATGCATACAATCTCAGTTCTAGGCTCCTTGTTGCATGAGTTGTCCCCACCGCTTGATCCCGAAGTAGTGCTAAATTTGGTACAACACTGTAGTGGATAATTGGTGACCGTAACGTGGAGTTTACTGTTCTTCACGCAAACTAGGTCTCAGGATATCCAGCGCGTCCTCGAGAAGTGTCACTACCTTGACGACTGAAAACGAGATCAGTTCAACCGGCAGCAGCTGAGGGAAGGAGGTGAATGCAGGATTGGTCTTCCATTTGCGCAGGAAGAGCTACGCTTCGCTCGGGGGCGTGCGCAGTAAAATGGGTGGCTGGAGGCCTGTGGAGATGCTCATTGGCGGTTGTTCCTCAGGGGCTGTGCCAAGAACTACAAAAGTACAGGTATAAAGCGTTGCTAGCATTGTCACCCATGTGTTAGGTACCATGCCTATCTGGTACTAGTCTCTCTCCCAGCCGTGGATTTCATTTCTTTATGCCTGAGGCAATCAGCCCTGGTGGCCCACGACGTCATACCCTGGATAACAACATGTTATCGGCCCAATTTTCTCCCATTGATGTACGTAGTTCCCACCATTTTCAATTCAAGCTCCAACACATTCGACCCATAGATTTTAAACTCAGCAACATGTCAGGTAAATAAAGGTTTGGATCTTATTTGCGTCGTCCTTCACTCACATCTTTCGTACAGACATCCCCGTACCAGATTATTGTAAGGGCAACCTGGAGAGAGTTGATGTCCAGACTACGGAAAACGCTGACTGAGTCATAGACAAGGTTTTAGGTATAAGCCGTGATGCCAAACCCCATGAAGTTCGCAACGCATATAAGAGGTGGGTTTATGTTAAGCTATCATCTTTAGCTTTGACAACAATGGCAATGCTAACCTTTGTTAGGGAATCACTGAAATCGCACCCTGACCGAGTACCAGTCGACTCTCCTGAGCGACCGGCTCGAACGCGCAAATTCCAGGAGATCAATGATGCCTACTATACTCTATCCGATAAGTCACGCCGAGATGAATACGATGTTAAATTAATGGCCCAAGATGCCAGACAAGAGGAGCAGCAGGAGGCTCCTGGCGGCATGCCAGGAGGTTTCCCATGGTCCTCATTTGGATTTGGTAGCGGAGATAGCGAGCAACGCTCATCAGAGCAATTTGGCTCTGTGTTTGAGGAGATGATGCGGGAGGAAGGTCTTGCTAGTGAGGAAACCGACGAGGAAGGCCACACTCAGTCTCGCCCAACATCTCGATTTTGGTCTATCCTTGGCGGGTTAAGTGGCGGAGCGCTCGGCTTCATTGTCGCCAATGCGCCGGGGGCTATTGCTGGCGCGGTTGCCGGAAATCGGGTTGGAGCTATTCGAGATGCCAAAGGCAAGAGTGTCTACGACGTTTTTCTCGAGCTTCCCCAGAATGATCGTGCGCAGTTATTGCGCGAACTAGCTGCTAAGGTATTCCAAACGACTATGGGATATTAGGGGGGAGGTTTATCCTGCTGACATGTGATAATTTTTCTTATTTGAGGTGGTTTTCAATTGAAGATGGGTGGCATCAGAGAGACGTTACGGGCGCCTTATATTCTTACGAGACTAGGAGACTGGTGGAGCTCCGTTTGGTGAACATTTTGATACACGTAAATGTTTTGTTTCGTGCCTCATCAATGCCAAGGTTATCGATAAGATCCAACTAGTCGATCATACTACGCAAGTTCAAAAAAGAGGTATATTCTGACCGCCTTTGTGATGCCTTCCTAAAACGGACATCTCTTCTACTCCCTTGGGTGGGCGGATGTGTACCGTAACTTTGGTACTCACCGCATGCGGTCAGGCCAGCAAATGATTTGTATTTCTATTTAGGTATTATTGTTCTTACCAGATACACTCACACAGGCTCCTGTTCATCTCTACCGACATTGCTTCTGCATCCTTTCTGTCCCCCAACTTCCGTATAGTACTTCCCTATCAAATACGTCACCATGTCAACCACCGAAGCTGCTAGTTTGTATCCAGCTCTGCAGGATCGCTCCATCAAGGACACCATTTGTCTCTTCGATGTGGATGGTACGCTTACGCCGGCGAGAAGGGTGAGTAACTCTATCAGTCAATCAGTTTCCGAACAAACCTCTCATCGTTAGATTGAATCATTGGTTCTTCAGACCGCTAACACCTACTCTATTGCAGACCGTTTCTCCCGAAATGCTTCAAATCCTCGCACAATTACGCCACAAGTGCGCTATCGGATTCGTCAGTTTCTCTCTTCCTTCGAAAAGTAATTTCCAACCTGACATACTATAGGTCGGAGGCTCCGATCTTGCTAAGCAGCAAGAGCAACTCGGCACGTCGTCCATCAAAGTAACCTCGCTCTTTGACTTCTGCTTTGCCGAAAATGGTTTAACTGCGATCCGCCTGGGTAAGAATCTAGCTAGCAACAGCTTCATTCAATGGATTGGGGAGGAGAAATATCAGCAACTCGCCAATTTTTGCCTTAGGTACATGGCAGACATTAAGCTCCCTAAGAAGCGTGGCACCTTCATTGAATTCCGCAACGGGATGATCAATATCAGTCCAGTTGGAAGAAATGCCAGTGTTGATGAAAGGAACGAGTTTGAAGCGTACGTATAAGGATCTCTGCTTGTCTGGGTCCCAGATGTGCGGATAGTCTGGAAGGGCTCGGCTGATATATCTCGCAGATATGACAAGCAACACGGCATTCGGAGTGCCTTTGTGGACGCACTTAAGAAAGAATTTCCCCAAATTGGCCTCACGTAAGTTGCAAAGCCTTGAAACATACCTCCAGGCATCGACGAGGGTTGTGAATGCTAATGAAATTCGCCCTGAGTAGCTACTCTATTGGGGGTCAGATCTCATTCGACGTCTTCCCGACTGGTTGGGATAAAACTTATTGTTTACAACACGTAGAGGCCGAGAAAGAGATCTCGGGTATTGTATACAAGACCATTCATTTTTTTGGGGATAAGGCTTTCCCTGGAGGCAACGACTATGAGATCTACAGTGATCCTCGAACGATTGGACACGCAGTTAATGGCCCTGAGGATACGATGAAACAACTGAAGGAGTTGTTCGATCTGTAAAACACATGATATAATATTGCGGAAAAGTTCCGAAGTGAGTGGGCTGACACAAAAGGTATATGCAAAAGGCGGGTGTCTGAAATATTGAGAAATTAATCCATTTGTACGCGATCATAAACGGGAGAACACAAAAATGGGACTTGAGAATGACTTCCATTATCATTGTAACTGCCTTGGTGTGCTGTAGTAGTAACTTAACCTATTCCGATCGCCCGGAAAGTGACTGGGTCCGATGGGGCTTCCCGGAGCGGTCCGTCGAATGAAATGGTGAGTTTCCCGGGTTAGTCATGTAATCTCCGACGGGCATTTCAGTCACCATCATCACCATCGTGAATTCTTCAGGGCGTTGACAACGGTCTTGTTCATCCCCGCGCCAGCTATCCGTCGTGTTGACAGTCAAAATGCCCCCTCAAAAACCCGTCACCGAGGTTCCGCGCTCGATTCTTCCCCGTCTGACATGGAACGGGTCCTCAGTCCGCACTGCTGCTGTCTCACCACCCCAGTGCAACGTCCTCTCCGTGCGTCGACAACAGAAACGACAACTTATCTACAGCTGGAAATCTAATGCGCGACAAATCCACACCTCAACTTACTCCTATAAATCCGCCCTTACCTCCTCAAACTCGCGAGAATCCACCCTGTCACCCTCGCTTGCCAGGCGTTTGTCAACATGGACTCAGAGTACGCCCAACCTCCCCGTCGTCGATTCCGTGAGCAATCCCATCCGATATAATGGTGTATACGTTGCAACATTCAAGCCAGCAAGGCGTGCATTTCATGCTTCTGTCTCCCGACAACGTGATCATCATTTTGATACGTTGAAGTTCGTGCAGCGGTTAAAGGACGAGGGGTTCAGCGAGGAGCAGGCTATCGCTATGATGAGAGTTCTCAGCGATGTCATTGAAGAATCTATTCAAAATTTGACTCGCACGATGGTTTTAAGAGAAGGTTAGTTTTTTCTTCAATCTCCCTAATAAGCTACATGAGCAATGCCGATTCTGTCCGGGTTCTCCATCCCCGCTCGTGTGCCATAACCCTCCCCCCCAACACCACACCCCACCTTGATACAAGCCTAATAATTTTCCTTGCTCCTCAATAGACACCGAAAGATCTGCGTACACCCAGAAAGTCGATTTTGCTAAGCTTCGTTCCGAGTTACTCAATGCGGATTCTACTGAAGCACAATTGACGCGGTCATCCCACGAGAAGATTTCAGCTGATCTCACTAAACTAAACTCGCGCCTGCGGGATGAGATTGGGCGCACCCAAGCATCAGTTCGCTTGGATTTGAATCTTGAGAAGGGTCGAATCCGGGAAGAAGCGAATGGCCAGGAAATGCGAATAAAGGAAACCGAGACCAGAATAGAACAAGAAGTCGCGGGCCTCAGAGAGCGTGTAGAGGCCGTTAAATTCTCTACTCTCCAATGGTTAATGTACGTTCCAGCTTCTTCCTTCATACTCTGCTGTCTGGCATGCTAACATGTGACTCTCTTAGGGGTGTTTGTACTGGTACTGCCGCTCTTATCCTTGGTGCCTGGCGCTTACTCATGTGAAGTATGCGGCCAACACTGTCGAATGTTCGGCGTATTACTGTACACTATATTAATTTATATGATATCCTTGGTTTTGTGCGATCAGGATCCGCCAGGGCGTCGTCCCATTCGTATACCGCCTTGTATCACTCCCTTCTGTGACGGCGACTGCGTGGCGTTTATGTATCCTTCATTTTCCCATTTTTACGGAGGAGTATTAGGTCAGAAGCGATTCACTATTACGGGGTTCGCGCATATGCTGCGAAATTAGCAGATTAAATAGAAGGGGTGTGGCATTGATTTTTAACCAAAGCGAATCGGACTCCTTATCCTAGGTACCTAGCTGTCGAGCTCGCTCCTTTTTCGCCTTCTCACTGACTGTGCCTTTGGCGCTGGGTTTCTACATTCAATCGACCCATACGTCATGTGGTATATCCGCAGGAAGTTTCTGTATGCTCGCTTCTTGACTTCTTGGTCTTGGCTCTTTTCGATCGCCTGCATGTCGGCTTTAAATTTGAGAACTGCTGTAGCGTATTTTTAAGGTATCGATTGTTTTTAGTGATTATTTTAGTATGTTTGACCTAGGTGTGACATACCGCATTGCATATAAATCTATGCTCTGAGTGCTAGTTAGTTACTTGATGCATGATTATTAAACTCGTAGATTGGGGATCAACTCCTATCAGCACGTGATTTAGCTCGATAAGATAGGTGCCATTCATACAGTAATACAGTCACTCCTGCAATTGACCTCCGAAGGGCCCCACGCGAAAGCCCATGTCATGGCCATAATTCAAGCAGAAGTCTCATATTTTGGTAAGGTGCTCCGCTTGCACAAATTGTACCCGAGGCCTGAGGTCTAATATTCTGCTGTACTTAGATCCCGTTCCCAATGCTCTAGCCGTTGCTTTTGAACAGCCAGCTGCGCTTGAGGGCAATGCGCCTCCAACCAAGCGCCGGAAACTGGCTCCGGCACGACAAAGCCTCAGAGAGTTGAATGGCGTATCTGCACTTCTGGATCCTTTGGGGTATATACCCCTGGCACGTTTTAGTTTACGCTTGGTGTGTAGTAAACTGTCTCGATAGACTACATGGTTTAGGTGCATTGCTGACTCGGGCAATGGTGTTAGAATTTCGCGAACTCCAATGCAGCATCAAACACCAAATCCACTGATAGGCCCTCATCCTTGCCAATATTCATTCGGACTGCCAGAGTTATTCGATCCTCCGAAGCACCCTCTGAAAAAGATGCATCGTGCGATCACTTCAAGCTGGAGCTAGTGACTGCCTTTGATAACAAAATAATTATTGAGGATGAATACACGGAGCCAAGTGTTATCGAGTTTGGCAAAAATCTGGAAGTTGCCGCCAATCTAGCCTGCGCAGACTCGTACCAACGGAGGGCCCCGCCTGTCTGCTACCAGTCAACAGTTCGGCGTCTACAGGATGGGAAAACCTTTTGTCTTGAAACTGTTCTTTTATGGAGGGATTCGTTAGACATCCTGGACTATAATCAACTAACGACCGGTCAAGCCCAAGTATTCTCCGAATACATTCTGCCAGAGCAGGAAGATCCCAGTTTTGGGCGAAACCGACGGCGACAAGGGCGGGGAGCAGGGTGGTCGCCGCATGATTTTTATGAAAATGTGCATGTTCCTGAGGATACACCGGAGAATTCGGTGGAGGTGAAGTGCAATTTGATAGAATGCCAATTGTTTCCGTTTCAGAGGAGGGCCGTGAGATGGCTCCTGCAACGGGAAGGAATGGATCTCCTTCAAAATGGCCAGGTCATTCCCGCTCAAAAAGTCGTGCCAGACATCTTACCTACTTCCTTTCAGAAATTCTTGGATGCAGATGGGCGAGTCTGTTTTGTTAGCCCCTTGTTTATGGTCGTTACAACAGATCTTTCGAACTGGTATGATGCAGGTAACTACCTAAAAGGTGGTATTCTTGCCGAAGAAATGGGCCTTGGAAAAACAGTGGAAATGATAAGTCTTATGTGCCTAAATCGCCGAGAATTGGCTCCAGAGGAGACATTTGCCAGCGGCCACCCTGACAGCTTGAGACCATCAGGCGCGACGTTAATCATAACACCTCCAGCGATTCTTGAACAATGGGAGCAAGAGATCAGGCTGCACGCACCCAGTCTCAGCGTCTTTCACTATACTGGCATCCAGCGTCATCAAATGTTGTCTGATCAAGAACTAGTTGAGCTGATTGCGGACTATGACGTCGTGCTCACTACATATAACGTCCTAGCGCGTGAAGTTCATTACTCAGGCGATGCCCCTAAGAGAAATCTTCGACATGGAAAGAGATTCGAACCAAGGAAAACCCCCCTTGTCAAAATATCCTGGTGGCGTGTTTGCCTTGACGAAGCTCAGATGATCGAAAGCGGCGTTAGCAATGCAGCAAAAGTTGCACGGTTGATTCCTCGTCGCAATGCTTGGGCTGTCACTGGGACGCCTCTCCGCAAAGATATAACAGATCTTCTGGGGCTCTTACTATTCCTTCATTACGACCCATTTTGTGGCTTCATTTGGAATGTTCTATGTAGTAGCTTCCGACCAATCTTGGCAAAGGTTGTTCATACAATCGCCCTTCGTCACAGCAAAGACCGTGTCCGCAATGAGCTTCATTTGCCTTTGCAAAAAAGGGTTGTGATTACTGTGCCTTTTACAGCTGTTGAAGAACAGCGTTATGCGCAGCTCTATGAGCAGATGTGCGAAGACTGTGGACTTGATTTATCAGGTGCACCTCTTGCTGATGATTGGAACCCTGGTGATGCTGTGGTGATCGAGAAAATGCGAGGCTGGTTGGTGAGACTTCGCCAAACTTGTCTCCACCCAACTGGAAATAATACACGGGGATTTGGCACCGGAGGAGGTCCCTTGCGGTCAGTAGCGGAAGTTCTTGAAGTCATGATTGATCAAAATGATTCAGTTATACATGGGGAAGAGCGGACGTTGCTACTGTCTCAACTTCGGAGAGGACAGCTGTTGGAAAATGCAATGCACCGACAAGAAGCTCTCGATCTTTGGGCGGCCTCTTTGAAACGAGCCACTGCGATTGTCAAGGAATGTCGTCATCGACTACAAACAGAACGCAGAAAAGCTGGAGCGAACATCACCCACTTTGACCAAGATAATGGGTCCTTTGATGTAGCAAGCGATAACGAAGGCGAAGAATCCGACAAAAATACCAGAATAGGCGCATCCCGCCAAAGGCTACGCTCTGCCCTCGAAGTCGAACACATATGTGTGTTTTTCACGGGCAATGCGTACTATCAGATCAAAACGGACCCCAAGCTAACTGAGCCCGACTCTGAAGAATTTTCAGCCACCGAGAAGCGCGAGGTAGAGGCGTATGAAACGGCAAAGATGATTCGCAAGGAGTTACTGGCCGACATCTCCCGCAAAGCTGGTCGCTATATGAAGACAATCAAGGAGAAGACAGAGAGCAAAGAATTTGTGGACATTGTCAAAATGGAACCTCACCTCTACAACAAAGGTTTAGAGTCCCGCAGGGTCCTCGATAAGTTAGAGAATTTCTGCGAGGCCATGAATCAACATGCGGTTCAATATGATAAGTGGCGCCAAATCATGGTGGAACTCCTTTCTCAGTCGCTCATCGATCAAGAAGAGGAGTCGGAACTAGAAGGAGATGAGTATGAGAAGTCCACCAAACACCAGGATAAAATGTATGTCTACATGGAATCATTGCGTGCGATGTTTGCCGACCGACATGACTCGTTGACCGGGCAAAAAAATGTTCTTATTGCACATGAAGTCAAGAGTGGAATTATTCAGGCCCAGAAGGGAGAGGGTCCTTCGCCCGAGTTGTTTTTGGAAGTCATGAATACCCGAAGTAATCTCAAGCCAGACCCCCAGCTTGGTTCATTACGCGGTATTATTAGTGAGCTTCGCAGCCTAGCGACTTCCCTTGAGTGGCAGGCAAATGAAGGCAGCGCACGCGCTCGTGCTGAGCTTGAAATCATCACTCTAATACTCCAGAATGCCGGACACATGGCGTCTGAGCAAGGAAAGATTGCTTCAAGCATGGAAAAAGAAGTAGAACTGTTTAGGGACACGATGAACTATCGCCTAGACTATTACCGTCAACTGCAGCAAATATCCGATACCGTGGCTCCTTACGATGAGGAAAGCGTCGGCAAACCCCTTGATGAAATGCTTTTCAACTCAAAACTCAAGCATGAAGAGGTAGTAGATGCGAAAATCTCAACATTGAGGGCGAAAGCGCGTTACCTTATCCACCTACGCGATGAGTCTGGGTCAGACGAGTCCTCAAAAATCTGTGTCATATGCCAGTCAGGCTTTGAAATTGGTAGGTTTCGTTCCAACCTGCGCCGTAAGTGCGGTCATTAACAGTGCGTATATGTAGGTGTTTTAACGGTTTGCGGTCACAAATACTGTAAAGATTGCCTTCGCATGTGGTGGAACCAGCATCGGACTTGTCCGACGTGCAAGAAGCGCCTCAAAGCCAACGACTTTTTCCAAATCACTTACAAGCCACAAGAGATGATCGCTCAAGAAGAGAAGACCCTAAGCAAGATGGAGCCTGATCGCCCTTCCAAGAATTCAATATATACCGACATCAGCTCTAGCACTCTCAGAGAAATCAAGAACGTCGAGTTGGACAGCTCTTTCGGTACCAAGATCGACACACTGGCGCGTCACATTTTATGGCTGCGTGAGCATGACCCTGGGGCAAAATCGGTAGTTTTCTCCCAGTATCGAACTTTCTTGGATGTTCTAGCGAACGCGTTTTCGCGATTCAAAATTGGCCACAGCCGCGTAGATCACAAGGATGGCATCCAAAATTTCAAGAAAGACCCATCGGTGAGCTCATGAAATCAAATGTTAATATGCTTCCCACCTAACCATCCCCATACAGGTCGAATGCTTCCTGTTACATGCTAGGGCTCATTCGTCTGGGCTCAATCTTATCAATGCGACACATGTCTTTCTCTGCGAACCATTGATCAATACCGCCATTGAGCTTCAGGCTATCGCCCGAGTACACCGTATCGGCCAACATCGACCAACCACTGTGTGGATGTATCTGATTTCAGACACCGTCGAAGAATCTATCTATGAACTCTCAGTGTCTCGCCGCCTGGCTCATATTGTTCAGAAGGAGAAGGAAACCGAGGCTCTTACCGTCGGGCTCCCCACTGAAAATGATTCCGCCATTAGAGATCTCACGGAAACGGCGATCGACTCGGCCAATTCATTGGAAATACAAGACGCAGCTCTATCTCGACTGGTTGCGGGGGGACCAACAGGAGGAGAACTCGTGAAAGAAGATGACCTGTGGCAGTGTCTTTTTGGTAACCCACTCCAGAAAAAGGGCAACGATGAGAACCTGGGGGGGCGTGCAGAAGCCGAAGTGGCGAGGTTTTTGAGAGGTGATGCAGCTGAGCAAAGGAGGAACGAAGAAGGGTTGAATAATACCTAATTAATCTGCAGTAATGGGTCGTAATGATGGCGCACCTTACATATATTGTGGCTGAAGCCTGAAGAGTTATATGCGCATGATTGATTTAAATTCCATATCATTGATGAATCAATAAACACATTCCCTATCTCGGTAATTACCAGGTACGGTACCGTGGTCGGTGGGGCATGACTAAGCATTTCCCCAATCGGGGCAGGAGCTTATCGCCCCTCGATTCCGTCCGTCGAGACGGCGTGACGTGCGTCTCTCATCTGCCTGGGCCATTCTTGTTGTGCTATATTTCGAATTGTGTCGCCCTCTACCATCTCCTCCTATCCTCCCATTGACCATCATTCTCTTGGGTAGGTGTCCAAGTTTGTCTTCGTTCTTCCCCGATTTCCTTTGGTCATGGCCTCGGAAACCAATCCAGCGAGTATCGAAGCTCGCGAGTTGAGCTTGATATCCAAGGTTGAACTTCGAATTGCTCTGGCTGATACAGACAACAAACTTGAGACTCTTCTAAAGACATATCTGGCTCCCCTGTTATTAAAACTGGGCTCCGAAAGCCTCGCAGTCCGCAACAAAATAATTGCTGTCTGCCAGCATGTTAATACCCGCATCCAAGCTCCCTCCATCAAGCTTCCGGTCGAAGCATTATTGAAACAGTTCAAAGACCAAAAATCCCAACTCATACGACATTTTGATCTTATTTATCTTCAGCAGGGCATCGATCGCCTAGGCTCAGATGCGAGAATAGACATTCTTGTCCCACTACTTCAAGGCATCTCTGAAATCGGGACATCCACTGATCAGGCCGCTATCGTGTTTAATCTTGTATTGCGACTCCTTCCTCTATTGAAGCTTCCACCAAAGGATAGCGCCGAAGATGTGAACCTGAAATCCCAGCTAGGACTTTCCGATCGCGACACAGCGTTTTTAGCTTCATGGTTCAAGAAATTACAAATCCTCTCAGCCGGGGATAACAATGCAACAACTTGTCCGGGCCTGGCTCCTATGGACTACACGTTTCTTAACAAGGGAACCACTGCGTCTGTGACATGGAACCCATCATCCAATGGCGGTTTAAACCTCACCGAGACCAAGGTCACTGCTCTGAAATTTCTTGGTACCAAGGCTTTCACCGATGCAGAACGTTTTCTTCCCGCCCTCATAGCCTCTGCAGATTCCAATTCCCGCCTTTCAGATTTGGGTGATGAAGTTCTCAAACGATTTGTCCCAGACCTTGAGAATCCCGACACCGTACAGGATCTGTATAATCTGTATTTTGGGGCAGAAGCTCCCCCAGCCCGGCCTGCACTTCAGACCAAGCTCTTAGTTTACCTGGGAAAGTCCATAAAAGCTACTACAGACACACACAGTGTTCTTAGATTAATCGATGAAGGTCTTTTGTCGGATACGGCAAGGTCTTCTCAGGGGCTACAGGCCTCAAAACTACGGTCCCAAATTTTCAACTTCACCACATGGGTTGTCCGGATAGGATCTCCCTCTGACTTGAAAAAGATGGCACCAAAGGTTATAACCGGTCTTAAAGACTTCATTCAGTCTCAGGGGTGGCCCAGCCCGGGAGCGAGCGGGCAGAGATTACCAGCTACTGATTTGAGCCTACGGGGTCTTGCTTACGAGAGCGTTGGCATAATGATACCCAAAGCCGATTTCCAGGGACATGATAGTCTGGAAGATCTCACAGGATTTCAACTCATACAATGGTTATTTACATCATTGAGCGCCGATGATTCGAGCCCTCAGATATTTGTCAGCATTGAGCAAGCCTTGGGGAGTATCCTCAACTCCTCAGTAGATAGCTGGGATAAAGAGTTCCAAGAAAATCTTCGGCCGTTCCTTGTGCAGCAGATGAATAATCGTCCTGGTCAAGAAGATCCTGTAACGGGGTTCAGTATCATTCGTGGGACTCACTATGCCGCTGTACGTTTTGCCAACAGGTTTCTTCCATTCAGTGACGTCGTTGCTCGTTGGATCGACCTAATGGCTATCGCATGTGGCTCAGAGAGACACCAGGAGGTGGTTGAAGAAGGCAAAAAAGGACTCCATCCTTATTGGTACCGGCTTATCAACCCCAGCAAGGATAAGCAATGGGTCACATCGGTCACAGAAGAGTCGCGTGCGTCCTGGTTCAAATTTCCAAATTTCTCTGAAGCCACTCGCTTTTTGTTAGGGTCTACATCTTGTGGTGAGGTGTCAGGCTTATCTGCTACAGAAATACTCTCAGGCCCCTATAAAAATGCCTTTGCACCCGCTATCTCTTTTCTTCGGGATATCCTTCTTTGGGAGTCATTCACACAGTTTGGAGTTCACATAGAAATAGAACAAGACTGGGATGTTAAACTGGATGTGCTCCTTACATCTGATGAAGAGGCACGCAGCGCTTTGAAACGATACGTCAAATCATCCGATAGAGAAGCCATATTGCTCTTCTTAGCAGGTGCATTGAAGGGTCTTTTGGGCGAGAATCGAGCAGGGCGGCAGAATTCTGGAAAGCAATTCATCAGTATCTGCTCAATGGTGTCTAATGCCACGATAAGCCCCTTAGTCTCTGAGACGCCTTCGCTAAAAGATCCACTGTTCAGTACTGACGAAGAGGCTCAGAATGTGGTTGCGAGAACAATCGGTATTCTAGCTTCTCACCCTACATTCTCTGAACGTGACCTGGCTACACTTCTTGTCAACCTTTTAAACCCCATAGAGACATGGGGATCAGCTATCGGTGAGGCAGTCCTAAGAGTTCGGGGAGCAATACTTGCGACGTCCTATTTATTGAGCAGACTGGCATTCCGCCGTATGGGTGATAGAGTACCCGATGTACAAGCAGCTCAGTACATCCGCTCAGTTTCTCATATCATTGAGGACGCACGCGACTCCCATCTTCGGCAGTCTGCACAGCTCGCGATTGGTCAACTTGGTCTCTCCGGGGCTTTGTCGCCCACAATATTTTCGGACCCCGAGTGGAAGACCCTCACGGACAAGCTGAAGGCTGATGCCAAGAGCCAAAGTGAGATCGCCATCACAGCCCTAGGGCTCTTATCTTTGACTTTTTCGGGGGCCAGCTCCCATGATCAGCAATTCAATGGCATACTTGATGCGTTGTACGATCTACACGAGATTCGTAGCCCAGAAGTTCATTTTACTGTGGGTGAGGCGCTGAGCAGTGCTGGGGCAGGCTGGAATTCAAAATCGCTGATCACTGAATTTGACATCGATGGGGAACCTCCCGTGTCATCGATCCCCGAGACAGTGCTATCCAACATGTGCGATAAGGTCATCTCTGACTGTCGGGCGTCAAAGCCTTCGCTCAGAAAGGCATCGTCTATCTGGTTGCTATGTCTGGTAAGAAATTGTGGACACTTACACCAGATGCGAGAGCGCCTGCGTAAATGCCAAAGTACATTCGCGGGGCTGCTCTCGGATCGGGACGAGGTAGTACAAGAGACTGGGGCCCAGGGCCTAGGCCTTGTTTATGAGATGGGGGATCAGGAACTGAAGGACGATTTGGTACGGGACTTGGTAGACTCATTCACGGCAAACAAGTCTTCAAACTTCGCAGGGGGCAAGGTGAATGAAGATACCGAACTTTTCGAACCCGGGGCTCTACCAACCGGAGGTGGATCATCTGTCAATACTTATAAGGATATAATGAACCTTGCTTCCGAAGCCGGTGATCCTACCCTGGTGTATCGGTTCATGTCGTTGGCTTCAAACAATGCCCTTTGGACCAACCGCGCAGCCTTCAGCAAATTGGGTATAAGCAACATCTTTTCCGACTCCAGCGCCAATGGTTACCTAGCAAAAAACCCCAAGATTTATCCAAAGCTATTCCGTTACCGATTCGACCCAAATCCCAATGTCCAGCGATCAATGAATACAATTTGGCAAGCTCTGGTTAAAGATCCTGCATTGATCATAAACACCCATTTCAATGAGATTATGGATGACCTGCTGCGAAGCATCATGACTGGTCGAGAATGGCGAGCCCGGCAAGCAAGCTGTGCTGCGATAGCCGACTTGATCCAGGGCCAACAGCCCGAAAAGTATGCTGGGTATATGGACGAAATCTTTACTAAATCATTTAAACTTCTTGACGATATTAAAGAATCCGTCCGAACGGCGGCCCTAAAACTTTGCCAGACGCTTACTAGTGCAGTGATTCGCACTTTGGAATCTAGTGATGGGGATACAGGTCGGGCGACAACCCTGCTAAACAGCGCCATACCTTTTTTGCTGAGTGATAAGGGTATGGAGTCTAGCGTCGAAGAAGTCCACGGATTTGCCATCGGAGCAGTGATTGAAATGATCAAGAAAAGCCCTGGGGGGGCATTGCGTCCTTTTGTTCCCCACATAATGGAGCAGTTCTTGAATTCTTTAAGCTCTCTGGAGCCACAGGCCGTCAATTACGTTCATCTAAACGCCGACAAATATGGGATGACAGGGCAAGATATCGACAAGATAAGATTGTCCAGCATTCGCACATCCCCAATGATGGAGGTTATTGAGCGATATCTCATTGACATGCTGGATGATGATGGTATCAAGGAGTTTGCGGCTAGACTCGAAGGAGTACTACGATCGGCTGTTGGACTTCCAACAAAAGTAGGCTGCAGCCGGGTACTGGTTCTACTAAGCATGAAGCCAATGCTTTTCCAGGCTCATGCGGGCCGTTTCATTCAACTTCTTGAGAAATATGTTGTCGACCGCAACGACACTGTCAGTGCTTCTTATTGCACGTCGATCGGGTACCTTGTACGACTAGCTTCGGATGATCGAACCTTGAAGACAATCGAGAACGCAAAGAGTCTGTACTTAACTGCAGAGGATGACAATCGGCGAGTAATTGCTGCAGAAATCCTACATTCCGCCTCGAAACTTTCCAATGACCGGTTTATGGCGTTTGCAGCTACCGCCTTACCATTTATCTTTGTGGCAAAGCATGACACTGACAAACACGTGAAAGAGATCTTTGAGAAAACTTGGCAGGACAACGTGGGTGGTAATCGTGCAGTGATGCTGTATATCAAAGAGATTCTAGGCTTGGTGTCGGCAAACCTGGATTCACCCCGCTGGGCGATCAAACACACCGCAGCGCTCGGGCTTGCCAACGCCATTACGGCACTGGATCCTGAGCTTGATCTCGCCACAACCGAACTTTTGTGGCCAGTCCTGGAGAGGGCACTCGCCGGTAAAACATGGGAAGGGAAAGAAGTCGTGTTGGGGGCCTTTGTCAAGTTTGCTGGTCAGGCAAAGAAACTCTGGCAGGACCACCCTCAGCTCGGTACTTCAATGAAGGTAAGACAAACCTTCTCCCAATCTCACGCTACGCCTCTTTCCGTTTTATAAGCTTTCCTGGGTCCAAGATACTGATCGATTGGATAGGCCATCGCCATCAGAGAAGCAAAGCGGGCCAATCCTACATATCGCCCGTGTGGTATCGCGGCATTAGGTGGCGTCGCCCAGGCACGCAAAGACCTGAATCTCATGCCCGATGCGGTGGGGATTGTTACCCGGGTTCTGGATGAGCTTGATGATGAAGCTGACTCGATGGATATCGATTCTGGCAGCGGTCAAAAGCCCAAGTAATTCTTTTCTATTCCTTGTTGTTTCTTGATCTCACTACCTATACTAATGTGGTCCAAGGCAAAGTTTGGAAGATACATTGGTAGCTTGTATCAAGTGTCTGCTACAATGTCTCAATCCAGCATTGAGCGTGTCCGCCGATGGTAAGGATGCTTCTTATTTATTTATTGTTTTGGTTGATTTATTTTTTTTATTGGGCGTCAATTTTTGAAGCATCCACTGATAATTACCACAATAGTGATCAATACCTATTTGAAGGAGATAAAGCCACTTCTGCAGAAGGCCTTGAGTAACGGAGGCAGGAGCGTGCAGGTTACGTTGTACGAACAACTGGGCATGGTCTTCCGCCGACTCGAAACGTGGGCGCCCCAACGGGGAGGCGAAGAACCTGATCTCCGCGAAATGCAAGGACCCTTGGCGGCGCTAGTGGAGGAGATGTTCTCTCGTGAGATTGATGCATCGGCCGAAACTATCCGCAGAGAGCGTGCTCAAGCAGTCACCTCGTACATTTCACTTTGTCACCAAAGTGGGCTTAAAGTCTACGACGGGCTTCCGGGGCTGATCCAGAGCTGGAGAGCAGGGGAACGATCCGGTCCGTTGCAGCACATCCTCGACCAGGCATTGGACAAAATGGACTCCTGATCTAAATGATGAACGATGATTATCCGCTGGGATCAGCAACATTTAGGGTCGGCCGGAAGTAGCCGAAAGGGGGGAGAGAGGGAGAGGGGGCGACTGGATTTAAGCGAGCAAAAAGCGTGGCATCCAGACGGTATTACCTTGGTCATTCGGGGTGATAGGGGGGGAAGATAGGACCTGCGTGACCGAAAGTGAGACATACGTACATAAGACTGCATAAGACAACCCTCGCGTGGGAGTCAGGCTGGCCAATAATGCGGGTGGTGGACGAGTTAGTCTGATTAGGCGCTTCAAGGGCCATTTGGCCCATTCCCCAAGCCTCGGAATCCAGACCGGCCCAGGCGAGTCTTTTGGGTTGTTTTGCTGGCGAAGCTAAATTAGTGCCTTATAGTTAAATCATCATGGAAGATGCCGGATTCGCGGTCCGTCCACCTAAAAAAGACAAGGGGAGGGGGAAAAAAAGAGTCATTTTATTGTTAGTGGAGGGGGGGGGAGGAAGAAGAGAATTGAATTGATCGTGCCTGATCCGATTTTACGCATGTTTGTTCAGTCAGCCTTGTTGGGTCCGGATCCGAGAAGATCACGGATGTTGAATATTTTTTATTTGATTTTATTTTATTCTTCTTCCTCTTCTCCTTCTTCTTCTTTTTCTTTCTTCTCAACCGAGGGTGTTTTGGGTGCTCAGCCTGATGGATGTAATTTCCATTTAAGTGTCGGGGCTGCCGGACTCACATGACCGCCGACATATTTACGTCGAGAATTCTATATATAGATTCCTAGGACTCTATCGACTTATGATGATGATGATGATGATGATTTATAGTATGTACTGTGGATAAGAGAAATAGAATATATCAACAGGGTATCGAAAGACTTCTTTTTATTTTATTTTTATGGATTTTTTTTTCCAATTCTGAATCATGTCAAACAACAGAGAGGAGAAGGAGAAATTAGTGACTGGGGGAGGAGGAGTAACTAGTGAAGCTAGTCGGGGTTAGTTGTCAGTTAGTCCATCACCAACTATAACTCATGGGGCTGAGTCGACAAGTCCAATCATGATCCATACCTCACCGAGGATTAGCGAGAGGACAAGGGATTTCTGATTTCTGGTTTCTTCTCTGTCTCCCATCGTCTCCCCACATGGTTGGCACCTGCATCTCCCAAAAGGTCTTTGCTCCGTGTTTAGTGAGCCTGCAGGTCATCCAGTCCAGTCACTATCGTATTCCGACTAATGTTCCTGACAACCCGCCACCGGGGAACAGGGTCTCTTTGCTTTCTGGCTGGCTGATGTGAAGCGAGGCTTCTCTCTCTCTCTCTCTCTCTCTCTCTCTCTCTCTCTGTCTGTCTGTCTGTCTGTCTTAAAAAAAAAAAATTTTATAAATTTTTTTTTAAAAAAAACAATTCGGGAGATGAATCGTTCTTTTTAGCTTAGTTCTTCTACATTTCCGGTTTTTCTCTCTTTCTCTCTCTTTCTTTTCCCTTTTGCCTCTCAAGATAATAATAAAATAAAATAAATCAAATCAAATCAAATCAAATAAAAAAAATGCCACTACTATGATCTGTCTGTCTATACAGTATCTGGGTTGTCTGACCCTCATCATTTTTATTCTTAATCTAAATCTTTCCCTCTCCTGATTTTTCCCTTTTCATCAGTTGTTCTTCTTCTTACCCACTCACTCTCTCCACACTCCATAATTATTATTTGGTTTTCTTGAACATAACATAACATAACATCATATCATATCATATCCTCCATGACAGCTGTCAGTGTGATCAAGCCAAGCCGGCGGGGTACTTCCTCCAGAAAGCGTCCGCTTTGGCTGCCCATCATTGCCCCAAAGGATGATGCGACAATACCCACCGCGGGCCCCGACACTCTATCGTCAGGGCCTGTTCGAACGACAATCCCCAAGTCGCGAATTCGTTTCCCTCCCCGCTCTCGAACCGGATGTTGGTATGTATTCTCGACTTGTTTTTTTCTTATCCTCATAAAACTTATTTGGTCCGTTGTATTTCTGACTGCGAAACCATTATCCAATCATTAGGACCTGTCGAGTGAGCCAGCCAAATTACCGTCTTTTTTTTTGGGGTTCTTTTAGGGCGAGTTATACTGACTATATTACTCTTAAATCATATAGAGTCGCAAAGGTGAGTTCCAATCCCAGTTCCAACCAGTGAAACCCCCCTCCAATGAAACAGCCTCTGACAGAAATCACCCAACAGTGAAATGTGATGAAAGTCATCCACAGTGTAATGTATGAAAAAAAAAAAAAAAAAAAAAAACCACTATCTACATTGACCCGCTTTTGGTGCTGATATATCCAACCCCAGCAATGTACGCGTCTGGGTCATGAATGCGACTATAGCCCCCGACTTTGTTTTCGAGATGATACCCGCCGAGTGATGGATCGGATGAAGGATGTTTCGACCGCTGGAAATGTTGTCTGGGACCGTATGTTATATCCTACCCTGTTTTGATCACCCTATTCCCCTGTTCCCCAACCTCATGCGCCCTCATTCGAGTCTAATACAACCATCCCCCATTGACAGCCGCCGTATCGCGATCTCACAGGAACCCTTACGACGATCTGACTCCCCACGACCTGCTGCCCTCCTTCGCAGTGCTCACATCGGATGAAGAGCGGGAGAAGAAAGCACAGGCATCCCGCCCTGGCACGTACCATGTGGTTGTCGTCCCTGAAAGCTTCTCTCATCTCCCTGAATATATCATCACTCCTTCGGAGAAGGATCTGAAAGACTCACTATTGTCCCCCTTTTCCGATGACATTGGAAGTGAGCAGTTTGACAGTCCTCTAGAGATGGACGATCCCAATATTGTGATTTTAAAGATATTCCGTGATATCAGGAGATATCCTTACTCCAATCGCAGGGGTTCAACACAATCCCCAGACTCTGATCTCCCAGTCTCCTTCCCGGCAGACCCCTTGCTATACCCCACCATCGAAGATATTGCCGACGAAGATCCTGCTGATGATAAATTCGATCTCAAAAACTATGAGATCGCCCTGCTGGAGCACTTTCGTACCGTGGTCTTGGGTCAACTCATTGCGGGGGCCCCAATATGCGCCCCTACAGATCATCGATATGAATTGGGCATGGAATTGTTCGAGCAGGAAGCTGCGAATTTCCCTCCGGTATGTGCAATCGTCGAGAATTTGTTTAGGTCTCTCTCTAACCAATGACAATTAGCTGTTTCTTGCGATGATGGCGGTGTCCGCTCTCAGCCAGGCTCGTCAGGGGGGCGAACAGGACATGAGCAGCTTGCACTACGTTCACCAGGCCTATAGCGCCCTCCAGAGTGCCATCGATAGCAATCATGATTCTCTCTCTGATGGATTGTTTCTCACGTATTTCCTGCTTCTTATATATGAGGTGAGGAGGCCTATTTTTTTTTTTTTTTTTGGAATTTGATTCATAGTTGAGTTTGAATATTCTTACTGACTCAACTGACCTCTAGGTCGATGCACCCAAGGCCAATAGCTTAGACCTCTGGCCTCATCATGTCTCCCAGTTCCTTCAGATCTATCTTGCCAGGCAATCGGCATTTGGAGGAGAAAGGTACCCTCTGCTAATTTGGTGGGTCTGCCATCTGGATCTCCATTCCCTCCTTAGCGGGATCGGGACCGGGGAGTTCGTCCGAAGCGTCATGGATCATCATCTGTACCACGGGCTCGATCTCTTTCTCTGTCCCAGAGATCCGGCCAGCTCCGATCTCGCATATCCGACAGAGGATGAGAACCTGTCCATCATGTTGCACTTGTACAGAGATACCTTTATGCTTTTTATTCGGCTTGGGATGTTTGCCATGGATATGAGGAACCTCAAGTCGACTTATCCCGACTCCCCGATGGACAATCACTATCATGGGGTGGAGGAATTACGAGAAGAGTTCCGGCGCCTTTGGGCGCCCCCCGAGGTATGCTTCCTGCTTGAGAATCGATCCGGCCTCCCGGAGCGATCGCAGTACGTACTACAGCAGGTCAGTATAAAATCACCAACGAATGACTCTCCCCCGGTTCTGGTGCTCACTAACAGGGTGTTTTTTTTTTTAGGTCATTCTTCTTTTCCACACTGCTCTGCTTTTCTCCTACACCAGCCTTTGGCCCCGACAGCGGCTGGAACCGAGACATGCTCCTGAGGAAGAAATCCATCACCATGCCACGACGGTTTTGCAACTCGCCGAGACCATGATCCCGAGTGAACGAGAGAGTCAACGACATCTACTTAACTTCCCCGTGTTCTTGGCGGGGGCTGTGGCGGCATCTAGTGGACTCAAGATTCGGGCATGGCAGTTGCTATCGAACGTGGAAGAAGAGGAGATAGGATACCATGCTTCAACGTCGAATTACCTCCTCCAGTTGGTGTATGAGCGACAGATGCAACACACTGGGACTGGAGGGGAAGCGTTTTGGATTGACTGGGTGGAACTTATTGCCGAGCAAGAATCTCCTGCACTGGTTCATTATGGGTGATGTTTGTTTTTTTTATATATAACGATGATGATCATGATGTTATGGGTATTGTCTTTGGGTGAGAGTGTTTGTGAGTGTATATAAGATATATATATATATCTCTCTCTCTCTCTCTCTCTCTATTTATTATATATTTCAACAACTTTCTCTATAGGAAGTAAATTTCCCATCTTTGGTTGCATTGCGGACCGACCCCTGATTAGGTAGTTTGGTAATACCCCGTAATGATCTCCGGCCTGTTATTCGTTCCTTCCAACGACACTATGGACAATCCGTCATCTGGACGGAGCCAATAAACGGCGCCAAGTGAGACAAGATGGGCGGCTACAGATGATCGTTTAGGCTCCTCTCTTTCTTTCTTTCTGTCTCATCACATCCTCGTCCCACTTATCACCTCTTGTTATTCTCATATCCAGAGCCTGAAGCGCCCGACCCCTGAACCCGTCGGTGAAGACGGTCATGTCTTGCAAGGGCTCTCCTCTCGTCTCCTAATCTGTTAAGCGCCCAGTCCCCGCATTAAATACAGTCCATATTTACCCCTCATCATTCGCCTGTCCCCCGATCGATTTCTGCAGCTGTTGGGTGTTTCATCCATCCCACCATGAATCCGCCAAATCGCTCCGAGGAGGAGCTTTTCCTCACCACGAAACCAAACCAACATCCTCCTGAATCGCCGGTTGTTGAGCCGTTGCGAATCAGTAAAAGAGACACGCCCTCTCCGGCATCGCAAAACCCCCCCCTACCCTATCCTGACGACCGCCCCCGGCTTCATCAGATGCGCTCATCAAGTTCGAGTAGTTCCAGTCCAACCGTCGACGCTGGTCGTCTGGCCGGATCTCCCACCTACCCCAGCCCCAGCCCTGTCGGCGACTATCCTGCTGCCTTGCGTCCTCGAGATGGTCGCGAAGCAAAACCGGCAACTCTGGCCGAGCGACGGGGTACTGCCCCCAAACCACTGCCAGAGTCACCTGCAGGAGATGCGCCGGATAGAGAAGGTCTATTTGCAAGGAGATATCCTCGAGGCACAGCCGCATCTCCCGCGGGGGTTGCTGCTGGGCAGTCGGATGGCCATAATTACGCCGACTATCGCCAGCAATATTGGCCGCCTCCTCAACCGCCTGCTTCTTCTTCACCACCTCCACCACCACCCGCTTCTCACCAATCCCTCCAACCTCCAACCAATTCAATCAACCGGATCAGTTCAACGGCATCTACCTCGACAACCAGAGCGCAGAGAGGTTCCCCTCCACCCCCAGAAACCCCGATCGTTGAGCCAGGCCAACATCCGGGCTCGGATATCGAGGCGCGCTATGCGGCATCTGGGATTGCAGGCACTTCGACTCTAACGGGCCTACAAGCCCAGAGTGCCGCCGCGCAGACCAGAGCAGAGCAGTACGCGGGGTATCATCAGCCAAGAAATCCAGTACAGAGACCATGGACGCCGACAGAGCAACCCGGTACTCAGCCCCATGGTCCGCCCACTGTATATCAGGGGGCTGAAGTAGTGTCCTCGGTGAGCCATCCGCCGACTGCCTTCTTACCTCCCCCGGTTGCAACTACACCGCAGTTGGCACAGGCCCACCAGCAACCACCAGCAAGAGTCCCGCAAAATGCCCTGGAACAGGATTTGGAGCGGATGCGCATCAGCTCCTCACCACCCCCCGCCTATTCGAGTGTATCTGGGCCAGCCGCGTCTCAGGGATACCCGAATGAAAAGCAGCGTATTTCCACAGCAAGCCCCCAGTCTGTTCCCCTAGCAAACCACCCGGCGACGACGATGGAGCCTCCAAATGGCACCCAGCTTGCCGCTGTGCCCGTTTCTTCTTCACCGCTGCATCATCCGGCCTTCGCGAACGATCCAATTCAACAGCAGCAACCGCAACCGCAACCTCTTAGCCAACCACCGCCGAATGGTATCCAAAATGGAGCCCAGATCGAAAGTCATCAGCAGGCAGTCCACCATCCTCAAGCAAGTACACTCCCTACGCCCTCGGGTATTCCTCCTGCATCGCCGCCACCACTTCCAGAAGGCTGGATCGCTCACTTGGATCCGAACTCGGGTCAGTATTATTACATTCACCTTCCGACGCAGTCCACCCAATGGGAGTTCCCCAAGGGGCCAACACCCTTGAATCTCAATGAAACACCACTATCGCCCGTGGGAAGCGTTTACAGCAGCCATCCTCTCTCGTCTCCGGGACTATCGGCCTTTGGCAAACCGATGGCTTCTCCAGGCCTTCCTCTAACCCCTGGATATGAAAGCTTACAATCTCCTGTTGTGGCCGGATTTAGTGGCCCCCCACCCAGCAGCGGGGTTGATGTGTATAAGGTGGCACCCACGAACGGCGTCTACTTTGGCCCATATCTTCGCTATACAAATATGGATCTCGAGCGCGGCCTTTGGCTCGGCTCTATCCTCCTGATTACGGACGCCTCACAGCCCCCCACAATCCACATCCACCAGAGCGCCGACCTGTCGCCCAACCCCCGTCAGCTTAAAGCTTTCCCCATTGCTGTCCATCAACGATGGACCTTCTACAAGTACGAGGTTGACTTGCGCATGGAGGAATCGGGCTCGGCGAAGTGGACCTACGCGATCACATCGCATCTCGGTTGTACTCGCTACGAGTTTCTTGTCGCTGGCCGATACGAAACTAATTGGCGTTTCATCACCACGTCAGGAAACGATTTCTCTCTGAATGTGAACGCGAACGAACGATCTCGTCTAGGGGGCGTGAGTTTGATGTGGAAAGACATCATGCAAAAGCACAACGAGATTGGAGGGTTCCATGTACAATTGTCCCTCGGAGGTCAAATCTACGCAGACCGGATGTGGAAGGAAATTCCAAGTCTCAAACAGTGGCTTACTATCAGTGGGAAAGAGGCGAGGAAAAATGTTCCTTGGACGGCTGCCCACGAGGAAGATGTATCTCACTCGTACTTCCATTATTATACTAGCCACTTCGACCAACCCCAGCTCAGGGAAGCGTTTGCTCAGATACCCTATGTTTGCCAGGTTGACGACCATGATATGTGGGTTCATCCTCCTCCCCCCCCCCCACCCTTCTCTCTTAGAAATGGACTGTTGAACTGACATGTATAGATTCGATGGGTTTGGTTCATATCCCGAGCACATGCAGTTTTCGAATATGTTCAAGAATATCGGACGCGTTGGTATCGAGATGTACCTGCTCTTCCAGCACCATACTTCCCTGGATATCCTTCGCAACGTCAGCACGGATACGGACTTATTTACCATCACCGGGACAGGCTGGCATTTCGTCAAATATCTGGGGCCTGCTGTGGTTGTCGTTGGTCTTGATTGCCGGTCTGAACGGAACCCCCACCAAGTCATAGCTGGCCCCACCTATCAAGGTATATTTCCCAAGGTGGCCATGCTACCTCCATCTGTACAACACTGTCTGTGGATGATTTCTGTCCCCGTCATATACCCCCGACTGGAAACCGCCGAGCACATTGCCCATACCGTTGCTTCTGGAAAGAGGGCATTTACCGGTGCCTATAACGTCCTTGGGAAAGTCACTAGCTCTGTGGCCGGTGTGGTTGGAGCGAAGGATGTGGTAGGATCTGGCTTTGACTCGGTCAAGCGTGCCGTGGGCAAGTCTGGCCTTATGGGTGGTATACTGAGCCCATTTGGGGAGTTCGATTTGATGGATGAACTTCGAGATCAGTGGACACATGAATCCAAGGTGAGTATCGAATAAAGAACCCTGGGAATATTACTGGAATCTAATGATCTTTGTGAACAGGATCTTGAACGAACTTATCTGATCCGCACCCTTCAAGGCATTGCGCACCAAAAATCTCTCAGGATGACCTTCCTGTCCGGGGCTGTGAATGTTTGCGGTGCAGGACTTGTACACGACCCAGCTCACCCTTCCGATCATAAAACTATGTACCAGCTCATTTCCTCCGCGGTGGTCAATAGCCCCCCACCCTCCTACATCATCAAGCTCCTTCATGGCAACAACAAGCCCATTTATATTCCTGCAAACGGTCACCGCTCAACTCCCTCACAGCCAACGGACACCAAGGAGGACATGATGGAGATATTCCAAACCGACGTCATGGGCCAAAACCGGGAACACCGAAAGCTGATGGGCCGGCGGAACTATGCCGCTATCGTTGCCTACGATCCTGAACAGGCCAACCCGTCCTTCAGTCAATCTCCTCAAGGACCAGGCAGTGGCAAGTTAAATCTTGCCGTAGACTTCATGGTGCAAGGTGAAGGAACCTACGGAAATGTCGTCAAGTATGGACCGGTCATTGTTCCAAGCCTGGAGCACGGCAAATGATATACCCACAGGCAGAAGGGAAGGCCTGATAATGAATGACTATCTATATTATTATAAATCTTTTGTACCCTTCGAACTTATTCTTTTTTTTATTTTTGTATGCCTTGTTACTCCCCTTCTCTGTCTGATTCCAGCGAATATGTTATTTTCTAACAAGGTCTTTTATATCTTCGATTTATCATTTATTTATTTTCCCGACGTCTATTATATCGCCACCTTTGTCCTTATTGCTAGATTTATAATAGGCTTTGTTGCGAAATGCATTCTATAAGATGTTACGATGAAAGTTTGTTGACACATATGGAGGATATACTAACTCCACCGACTATTGCTCGATTTTCATGATCTGCTAGACTCCGCAAGTCCTTGCCTATAAAGTGATGCCCTTGCATAGTGCATCAAGAGGATGTAGCTCCCACCGCTATAGCTCACTAAGCAGATGATGCATGGAGATGAGTGCCTTGCATAAAGCCCTACGTCTCAATCGGATGGATAGTCCGGACACGATCCTTACTTACCAAGGATAAGATAACTAAGCCCTTGCTTGCATTGCTTTTCATTGCGCAGTACAACATAGTGCATATATTTATGAGTCATCCCACCAAACTTGGCACGCTCGCAAAGTACTCCCCCCTCCCCGTGGGGTCGCCTCCCGGGACACAAAGTCCTATCCTCCAGAAATAGTCTCGATGAGAGATAAAGAGCTCCCAGAGGCGATATTTAGCGGGTATTAGATGCCATGGAGCACTCACACGAGATAGACGCACGCCACTGTCATGGTCAACGTCCCTGACAGAGTCAACGCGCGACTGATCTGATAACGGTTCTTGATCTTGCGGTGAATCTACCAGGCTAGGAAGCGCACCCGTGCTCACTCCTGCGGAGGTTATTGCATGTAATGTAGTCTCCTCTGCCCCCGAAATGCATTGCGCATCCGAGTTCCCTTCACAGAGCACGAGGTCCGAGATGGAGGGAGAAAGATCTGGCTTGGATATGAAAATTTCCCCCGCATGCGGTTCATATCCCCATTCCTCGAGCGGTAGGAGGGGTACAGGATCATTAACATGCGTGACCCTGCGGAACCTCCAGTTGTAGTCATCTGATGACGCCCCCAGATCGAACACATCATTCAGAAACCGGGAAAACCCCTTGTTCCCAACTTTTGGTTCTCCGAATGTCGTCACTTCCGGTTCCCAGCCCCGGAGCTGCATCTCGACTCCTGCCAGTGCAGCTACTGCCCCGCCGAGGGAGTGTCCAACCAATACAACCTTATAGTCTGGGTAGCGCTCCCTTGCTGCAGATACATGGTGGAGAACGGTCGGACGAGCGCTCTCCCATGACCTCATAAACCCAGCGTGAACGGTGCAGTTGTGGCATTGTGGTGTCTCCTCGCCGTCTCCGTCTCCTCCCGCATCATATGGGACATAGCCCTGTGGGTAGGCGGATAGGTCAATCACCGTGTTGGCGATGGAATAGGTTCCACGGAAGGCAATGATGATGCGCGTCGCAAACGGGCGATGAGAGAGCGCAACGTAGCCGCATGAGTCTGAAAGAAAAGGACCAGTATGCCATGTCTGAAGGAGAAGGACCCGTCCCCGCCCCCATCTCTTTTAGCTGTGTATATGATAGCTAGAATGGCCCAATGTTACTCACTGTAATTAACTCGAATCCTTCAAATTCACTGCAGTGACTCAAGCATTCAAAGGGTGTCTGCACTCCCGTGCCCCCCACACAATATGAAACGTCAACTATCCGGGCGAGTTCTTCTAGAGAATTGAACGCTTCGCGGGATATGAGACGATTTGAGCTCTGGCTTTGACGGGAAAAGATCTCGCCGCCTGTATTGATGGGTACGACCCTGGCAGTGCAGATCCAGAAAACGTAGGCAAGGCCAAAAAGTAAAATCTTGAAGATACTAGGGGAGTTCATCCTTGCGGTGGTATAAAGGTTTGTCACTAGACACCGGCGTCATTGCCATTGCAGTTTCTGTCGGGCAACATGGGAGGTTGGTTGGTTGTTTGAAGGAAGGAAATGGGCTCGTGACGAGGGAAGGAGGCATGACGTCGATGTTGGAAATCCGGGGAAATTTACATGGCCGCATGTTCCATACAGTATTTTACAGAAACAATAATACATAGGTACCTGGTACCTAGGACTAAGGAGGTGTGTAGGAAGTGCTTTACATAGTTACAACAGTCGTTTATTATCTCTACTGCAGACTACAATTTCGAAGATTTTTCTAATAGATGCCCCGGAGTTTCATATTGTTGTTAGTCAACATATTCCACCTAGATAGTCCAGATGACAACACGGCCATCAACGCCACTCGCTATTGTTGCCGTTAGTCAGGGCTTCTTCTCATGTTTCGTTAGTTCTGGGAACATTAGCTTACTGCTGAACTTGTTAACGTTCCCGTTCGTCTCCTCGTAAATCCGGACGGTGCTGATGGTGTTCTGGTGGACTGTCTTCAGCTGCGTATCGACCTGGGATTGTCCCTTGAGATCCATTTGACGGAACATGTTCAGAGCAGACTCCTCGCGAACGCTTCCAGCGCCAGCGCCAGTCTTATTTTCGATCGTGCCAGCAAGCTGCCACCCGCTTTCGTCACCCTGGAAACGATACGGCTCGCAGTCCTACTCGACGTATTAGCGACGTAATCCACCACCTTTGATCTCGAAACACTCACATGGCCAGCAGCTATGATCTCGTTCTCTCCATTCCAAATCAAGCTGTTCAATGGCAGGTAGCGGGTTGTAATATTCAACATCGCGCGCGGGGGTTGTTCCGGAGCACTCGGGTATACAACAGTCACGCTACTATCATGACCAGTAAAAGCCAGGGCATTTCCGCTGGGAGAAAAGGACACTCCATGAATCCAGCCAGCGGAATCGTTCAAAAATTCCCCACAGATGGTGTTAAAAGGAAGGCGCTCACCCCAGGCGCTTGGCTCGGGGCGTGTGTCGATCCCTTTAATATAGCTGGAGAAGACCCTAGCATGGGAGTCCGTCGAGCCCGCAGCTAGCAGGACGGAATTGGGATGCCAAGCAAGTGTAGTTATGGTGCTCCGGATAGGCTTCTTGAGGTGCTTCGAGATCCACCAGTCATTCTCCTCCTCGAAATAGCACACGGCTATGACACGGGCTCCCGAACCGACCGCAAACTTCTGCTCGGAGGGAGACCATCGGACAAATGTCGCAGCTCTGTTGATACGAAGTAGGACCAATGTAGGCTTCCAACCCGACTCAGTTCGTTCCCAAACATATGCATTTCGATCTAATTTCGAAGATTAGGCGGCAGCAATTGAATTACGACGGCTCAAAACGAACTCACCTTGTGAGCACGTCACAATGCGACCGCTATTGGGTGCGATATCAACACCCGTCACGGTCTTCTCGTGGCCCTTGAGCTCGTCAGTCAATGAGAACTTATTGCCTTCTTTCCCATAAAGCTCCACGTTGTTGTCTCGTGCAACTGCAAGTGTCCCCTTGTCCGGTGAAAAGGAGTGGTCGGCGATTGGGTTGTGGAATAGGTGGTGAATCTCAGGGGAAGCCATTGTGATAACTGGGCAGGAGGGGCTCTCTACTGCCGTTTAATATGGGAGAATGTGTAGAGTAGGGAGGTGTCCTCCAGTGGGCGCGGGGGAGATCAATCCATGATGACGCTGATCTGAGCTTAGATAATCCAAATCACGTGACACGAAACCTTTTGTCAATCGTGATGTCTTGGGGACCAGCCAATTTCGGAGCTCTCGCAGAATTTATTTTACCAGTCATTCTTCGCGACTCACTTTCTTTGCACCTTCATCATCTCAACGCGCCATTCAACCCATTTTTCACCTGTACCTCCACAACAATGGCCACAAAAGTGATTCCTGCTCGCGGTAATGCCCAAAGCAAGGCCACTGCTGTCCCTAACCAGACGTCAGTCATGAACTCCTTTTTGTTTGGCTAGACTACTGGGCCGAAAAAGCTAACACGATTCAATCAGACTTTATTGTACGAACCTACCAGACAAGCTTCGCAAGTACGACTTACGGCTCTCGCTCTATACACTCTTTTCAACATACGGAACTGTGTTAGATGTCGTAGCTATGAAGACCGAAAAAATGCGTGGTCAGGCCCACATCGTATTCAAAGATGTCCAATCCAGTACTCAGGCTATGCGTGCTCTGCAGGGGTTCGATTTCTTTGGTAAACAGATGGTGAGTTCTCTGGAATTATACCCAACATTTCGGGGTTCCTTTCTAATATGGAGTTTCTAGAAAATTGTGTATGCCAAGGGTACCTCGGACGTGATCGCCAGACTCCGTGGAACCTATAGTCTTTCGGCAGCAGGCGCCGCTGCACAAACTGGCTCTGCCTCTACAGACCTCCAAAAGTCCATTTTCAGCGGACCTCCCGGGTCAACAGCGTTGCCTCCTAGACCTACTGGCGAGGTCAATGGTGAATCTACATCGACTCACGGGATTAAGCGCCCACGTGAGGAGGAGAGCGATGAGGGAGAGGCGCCGATGGATGAGGACAGTGATGTACCGATGGAAGCCTCGTCTGATGAGGATTAGACTATGCGATTTGTGGGTACACCATGGCCAGGTTGTTCAGAGGTGGGCGAAAGTGAAAGAGAAATGAGGAGAGCTGAACTACTCTCTTCACACGGTGTCTGGTTTAACTCTTTGTTTCCCCTCGAAACCCCTCCATGTCCGCTTTTTTTGCGAAGAGCTCACGTGGTAAATGGAGACCGAGGCGACTACCCACCAACCCCAGCCATAATATGAGATAAAGCTCGGGGGTGACATGCTGCTGCCCCGCAATGTGCTTCATAGCCTCTGCGGTGTTGCATGGATGAGCGAAAAACACCGGGGCTCCGGATTGTGGATGGTACTACGCGACGTGAGCAGTGGTACACGACCTTGTCTTGAGAGTTATATGCACATACGCCGGAACTAACACCGCCCATGACGCCAACGCTTTCAAGTTCCTCTCTATACTGATCTGGCACCAGATATTGATAGATTGCATCTATACCCAGAGGTATAGGGTTGTCGGCCTGTCGTAATATGAAGTACAAGACGGGAACCTGATACGTGGGGGAAAGAATAATGTCATAGTCTACCTGTAAACCGACCCCAGGGTTAGATGTGCGGACAAGGGCCTCCTGTTCATAGTTGTCAGATGAGAACAGCAATTCTACCAAATGCAGTGGGACCAGATCACACCACCGACCGGATCATCTTCGCGAATCTCCAATTGCGATTCTTGGGGATCCTCGGCTTCCGATAGGGAGTTACTGTAGTGGGGAATGTTGGTAGTGTCGAGGCTCCGTGATAGTTTCAAAATCGGACCAGTTGCCTAGCATCCAGTTAAACCTTCTGGAAATTCCCAAAAAGAAGAATTTTTTGATCTTTTTTTTTTAAAAAAAAAAAAAGAAAAGAAAAGAAAAGAAATTTAACATATTGGTGCCAGCCAATGGTCACACCTCCGTCATCTTTCAGCCCGTATTACCAGCTGGGTGGGAGGCAACTACCTCGTGTACAACGCGGACGGAGAACCATCCCACATTGGAAATGTTCGACACGTGAATGACACGGTCGACGAATGCATCACAGGCGCAGTCGAATTCTTGGGGAGTTAGAAAGGGGAAGGTCGATAACGAAGGTACTTGGTTTGAGAAGGAAGAGGAGGAGGCCATGTTGAGAAGAACCAAGAAACAACGCGTAATTACGGCCCAGTGATGCAGAAGGTTTTTTGGCGTTACAATTGCTGACTCTTTGGATGCACACCGATCCTGTTCCCAAGAGGTGGTCGGTTACCCAACTTCCAGGCCGTTCTCGGAAGGCGAGAGAGAGACTAGGTCGATCCGATTGTTTGCAGGAGCGGGCTGGGATGTACCTCTGTGCATGGGAGGCGGTCCAACCGAGGGAGAGAAAACCAAAAAAAAAAACCAAAAAAAAAAAAAAAAATGGAACCCGCGGAGCCGGATACGGATAAACAAAGCTTCTAATAATGTTCAGCAAGCGGTAAGCAAGAGAGAGTTATGTACTACTGTATGTATGAGGTAATGAGAGAGGTATCTGGGTTGTTTGAGCTTTTATACAGAGTATCTAGGGAGTACGAGAAACCAACGGAATTGATAGACTGAGATTAATAATAATTTTTGATGTTTTTACTACTTTTACTATTATTCTTATTATATTGCGGTTGTTATTTTCTCATTATTATTATAATTGTTTTTGTTTTTATTGACCGTTATATTATCATTGTTATCAGTGAAGAATTTTTGGGTTTAATCCTTCAAAGATATACACATGCAGGGAAGAAGATCTTAATAAACTAGCACCCCTCTATCCAGGATTGATATTAGTATAATTAAAGATCGTACTTTAAGTCATAAATTCAGAATGTTTTTTGGAGTTAGGGATAATGATTATTAAGTGTACTATATGCCTAGGTACCTAGGTACCTGTCCTCTAGGACTCCTGCTGTATTCAATGAACGGATAGAGTAGATCGGGGTGACTGTTTGCGGCAACTACCCCCTTCCTTGCCAAGATCCTCGCCCAACCAATGGCCGCCCCACTGGAAGGCTGTCAAGCTCCTTCCCCAATCGATAACATCCATTCATTCATCCACTTGGACTCTCTTCTGAATCTATACTACTACAACTACGACCTTACCGTCTCTCCACTTGTCCCCCTCTCATCAACTTCCCACACTTATCTTCAGTCCTTATTGGATACGATCACTTGAGATCAATCTGTGACTGGAGGGGAAAAGAAACCGAAAAAAAAAATTATATATATATATATAATTCAAACAAATACTAAATCCACAGTATCTTCTTTTGGGCGCTTTAGCCTGCATGAGATCTTCTCCGCGTGCGGCCATGGGGTCGTGTTTACTCTGACATTACTGCCACCTTGATTCGCTTTGCATGCTCACTACCACAACATCCCACACAATGACCTTGTCACCGAACTGTTTCCTCCCCTATGCTAACCTCCCACTGACCGACCGCAGCCTGCTGATCGGCCCTCTCTTCCCCCATTCCGTGGTCCCTTAAGGCGACAGCTCCTCCATTGATAACGCATTCGTCATTGTTGAGGGTTTCTTGCATCGTCAGCCATGGCAGCTCGGACTCTCTCCACTTCTCTTATGTATCCTACCTACCCTTGCGTGTCCCTCGTTTCGTCTCTTTGTTGTATCGCTTGTCCGGGCTTTATTTTTATTTTCCATTTTATCGGTCAACTTCCTGTACCATATCCTGATTTGTTCCCAATACCTCTTTGAATCTTAAAGCTTGTTCCGTTGCCTCATACCGCTCGATATCTTCGACGCCCTGTATACCCCCTCTTGTTTTTTTCTTGTTGGTTTTTTGGCTCCCTTGGCTGTTGTTGTTATTTTTTTTTTTTTTTTTTATCATCATAATCATTATTTTTCATCTCTTGTACTTCTCAAACGATTATCAGGCTCGAGATATCTTTCTTTCTCTTCTCTTTCCTTTCGTTACCTCCCGCCATCTTGGTATCTATATCTTTTTCATTCGCCCACAAATCCATTGCGTGAGACCTGTCAGTTATTCCGTGAGATCAGATTGCCTGAACTGTTGCAACCTCCAACGCCTTGGACCTAGCTAACGTGGCAGGAAAAGATCGTGAATCAGCAGATAAGACTGGATTGCCACATAGCTTCGACCCCTCTGACTTTCCCACCATCTGTTACAAGACAGGACGGTCTATTAATTGAATCAAGTAGACACTGAATGCCGTGGTTATTCACCGCCCAATGATCTGTCCATGTGGCGTTTAACCTGCTGCTAAAGTCTGGGAGGGTATTTAGATTCTCAGCGTGCATCGGATACTGTCCCGTTGTTTGCAAGCCATGGGAAGTCTCCTCTCTGTCCAAAGTAGAGAGAAACGCCGCCGTTCGAATCGGCTCTCCAAGCCGCCTTCAAACAAAGCTACTCTGGCTGCTATCAACCCCAGCTTATCCCATCCTGTTTCTGCTGCTGGCTCCCCTGCGTCGTCCAATCCCACTGATTGGCAGGACCCGTGGACTGGCGCATCAATCCCTATCAGCTCAGTTGACATTGATTCTTGTGGCCGCAGGTCACAGTCATTCCCCTCTGTTTCTCAATCTGATGGGCCATGGCAACCCCCCCAGAGCATCGGGAGGAGTCGGTCTATCATCAAGGAAAAACCCGAACTCTGTATTCGGTCTCCTACTTCCAGCTCAAGCACCTCAGGGTCTTTGTCACGAAGAGCTTCGTTCCTGCCCTCAAAGCAGACAGCATTTCAACCAACAACTCTGCGAAGCGAGCCATCTTCGCCATTGACTCGCGCAGGGCAGCCCAAACGATCCTACTCGGTCCATTCGCGCCCCCATCGGACCAATAACACGTTATATTCGAGTGACATCGGGCATGCCACGTCTTCTAACACGCACTTCATGGTTGACAGCCAGGGGTTTTCTCTAATCCGCCGGCGTTCTCTGCTTACACGGCCTGGTGTCGCGACGAGACGTTCGACCAAGGATGTTGTCCGGCGACTCCCACCGCCAATCAACCAGGAGCCAAGATTTGTGAATGACACCATCAGACCATGTTCTACGCCACAGTGGTCACAATCGAATGACGAAGATACCGCCTTCAGGTTCCCACTCTCGCTACCTCAATTCCGCCCGCCAACCCCCAGTGATTTCGAGTACACCCACCTGGGAGCCCTTAAGTTAGGATCCTTGCGAGTGGTCAACGGCTCTACTTCTCCCTGTCCCAGCGATCGAACGCGTCTCAACCACCCCCGCAGCCCATCCCCAATACCAAGAACAATGGAAACGGAGACTTTAGAGCCAAGGTACTTGCGCGGGGAGTTTCAAAACCTGCCAGGTAACATCACGATTCCGGGACCTCCAAGAAAAGCCGAGCCTGGCTCTCTAGAGCTGAGGACCTGCGCCGATTCGAGTGTGGTGGATGTCGCCCCAGATTATGTGGGTGACGGCCCAAATCATTATAGAAATAGCGTGGGCTGGAGAGACAGCTCGGACCCTTCATGCGATCAGCCTCCTTTCCTACATGACCTATTGATCCCAAGTAACGGTGGTGGCCTTTGCGATGAGCTGGCTCCAATTGCGATCTCTCACAAAAATCATTCCCGAGAGAGAGAAGACGAAGGTATATCTATTTCTTATGAGGAAAAGCCCACGAAGGTGCACTCAAGGGACTCTGCGAAAGTTGATCTTAAGCATTGGAGGTCGTCTCGATCCCACAAGAAGGTCGACAGTGGTTATAGCTCTGCGGCCTCAGTCCGCTCCTTGCAGGATGCTCGTGCTAGGGCTTCAATAGATTCACAGACATCCATGAAACGCTCTCCTGGACTACGCAGATTCACACTCGGCTCTGACGCTCCGGACCTGGAACGGTTAACTTTAGAGAATCCAGAATCGAGTTGTCAACTTCCTATCCTTCGGCATTTAAGCCTTCAGGGCTCAAAGACAGCATCATTCAGGCCAGACCGGGACACTTGGCCAAGGAACCTGTCTACAATGTGCCACGAGACCGCACAGTCACCGCCAAATGGGCGTATGAGGAGCTCTTCTTGGGCGAGCCCCTCGGGTTTCAGTGGGCTTTCAACTCAGCCCCGCTACTGCGCCCAACTTCGCAGCCTTGAAACTGCTGCACCCACAAGTATATCAGTGCAGCATCCCCGGTATCCGACATCGGAGATGACTGAGGAATCTCTTCAGGGTGACCCATTCTCAGGGCGTATCTTTAAGCCCAACCCTAGTAGGGATATCCGGCCCGACTACGACAACATAAAAACAAATGCGCACATACTAAGCGGCCATCGCAACGAAATAAACAACCAAAGATCGCGCTCTAGAACCGAGGGCGCAAGAAGAGGAATACGCTCTGCGGTCAGAAACCACAGCGCTGGGTCACTCGGACATCCCTCTGGAACTAGGCGTGGCAAGACTTTTACCGCGCCATCTTTGCGATCCCTAGGGCCGGCTGAAGGTAAGGAGTTCGATTTGAGCACTCCAGCTGATGTTTCGCGGGGCCGGGCGAGGAGCCGGGGCCGGGACAATCAACGCCGTCGGTTGTCCAAACCCCAAGGGCGTCAGGATATCTACACAACTGCTTCTCCGTTTATTTTCCATTAAAATTACCAACATATATATATCTGTATTTTCTCACTATTATATCTACCTTCTTTCTCATATCTATATGACATTGCTTCTCCCTTTGCTCCGCCTCACCCGTTCAATGTTTACAATGTGGAGTATTTGGTTCGGGAGTTTTGATTGTTTTTTTTGACGTGGTATTATTGTCTATTTTCTATTTTCTTTTGGATATACCCAATTCATGAAGTTGATAGTATACCTGATCTACATGCAATTTATGCTTCTTTGCTAATCCAACGCCTGTCTTTGCCATTTACTTTACCATGTTTTCATGGGTCATTCAGCATGAACTCTAGTTGCCTTGGGAGGAGAGGTGACTGTTCATTAGCACCGCTGCAGGTGAGATGTAAAGAGTTGTTGAAAAATTAAAAAAAATACATGGCGGTGAGACGCACATTTGTTCAGTTCAAAGCTGACTGGTGAACATGAACATAATTGTATACCATGTCGTGGCAATGTTGATGGTTCACATTTGGGGTGGATCTTTCCGGGGGGGTTCGTTTTGAAACTTGGAGTGCCTGGTAGAGTGACGTGGCCAGTAATGAGTATCTGTCCAATGCTCTTGAGATTTTATGGTCAATTGATCTATCAAATATTCCCGAGGTTTAGGCTGACTCCTCTGCAGCCCTCGGTATTCGACGGTCTCCTGTCAGGGTTGGCACGACAGCAGTATTGCGCAACCACGTATCACTTCACAGACGATAGAGCGACGTATAAGGGGCGAATTAATTATATCAATGATGGTGAGGATATGGGCTAGTGTCTTGTGCATCAACGTAGACATACTAATATGCAGGTAACCTTTCTTGAGTTGTAGAATATGTAAGCTACAGATCCCAAAGTCGATCTTGCCACAGAACGCAAGGGATATCAACGCTATAGAGCCGCTAGTAGTATTTCTGACCAGACCCACATATCGCCGCTACGTTGGGAGCCATATGCATGTGTTATGTTATATATTTGTGGACATGTCCCTTTCGTTGTTCTGATCAATTACAATTATGACTGTACTAGAGGATGAAACCTTTTACTCTCCGCTTAAAGTATTATATTGTTTCATGAGTAGTGGCTATAGTACAACCAGTGGAAAGAAAAACGCCAATTGGACCCAAAAAGAGAAATTGAGAGTGAGAGACGCAAGCCGAACCATCTCACCCCTTAGATATATCGGTATGTTGTCGAGATAAACGCAACCGTATATGACTAAGATACCTAGGTGCTACCTAGGGTCACAGTGTCTCTAAACACACAGCAATTTGAATGTTGCTCTATTCAACACGGATTTTCTTGAGTTTTGGTGCGGCCTCCCTCGGAACGATGACTGAAAGGATCCCGTCTCTCAAACTGGCTTTGACTTTATTCTGATCGACTCTCGTTGGAAATGTGAATGTGCGATGGAACTCCCCAACCGACCGCTCAGAGGCCCAGAACTTATATGATGGTTCAGTTTGCTTGGGATAAACGGCTTGGTTTGTAGTGTTGTCCGAGGAGCAGGTCGACGCTCTATCACTGTCGTCATCTTCGTCTTCGACAGTAGGTTGACGGGATTTTATCGACGAAGTACCCTTTCCCGTGCTGTCACACTGGGCTTTATCGTCAAGCGTGCCATGGGAATAGTCACGTTCTACGCGACCCTTGATGACTAGCGTTTGTGGATCTGTGAATTCAATCTCGACATTATTCTGATCAACCCCGGGAAGCTCTCCGTTCAGGCAATAACCGTCATTGAATTGGTAGACATCGAATCGAGGAGTAAAGGACTGGATAGAGGTGACCTTGTGTTTCGTACGACGAGAGCGATGGACGTCATAGTCATCGAGAAGATGAAACAAAGGCGCAAAATCGCCGGAAAGCTGGGGGCAAAGAGACATGTTTGGTTTTTCTTGGTAGGCGAAGAAAAAGTTGTATATTCGGAATGGAAATTGGAACAAAGAGGTTGCGATGTTTAAGATGGCAAATAAGAGACTTGTGGTGGTAGTTGATGCTTGGAGGCTGGAATTATTTGATGAGACTCCACAAGCAGAGAGCTGCTCGTGGAGCTTATATATTCCATTGATAGCTATTCTAGAAGAACCCGGTATCGTCGTAAGATGTTGATATGTAATGCACAACTGAAGGACCTAGCAGATACTGATACCTGCCAGGCGCCTCTGGAGCCTTCGATGCGCGGCGATAAGATAAGGCACGGCAGCTCCTGGACTCCGCACGAACCTTCCACCACTTTCGGCAGTGGAGAGAGCACGTGATTTGGAGCTGCTTACATAGCACCTTTCATGACACACTTGTAGTTGCGCATTGCTCATTATGTATGGTATGTCTCGTCCTTTTCGTCGGTGGGATGGGGGAGGTTAAAACAATGCCATGAGCCCTTTCTGCGAGCTACCTGACATCTAGCCTCTCCCTGTTACCGAATATTGCGAATACCAGGGGACGAGTACATCTCGAGCTGCCTTTGTCCTTTACGCAATAGGTACTCGATGGCGTTAAAATCCTTCTTGCTCACAGAGATGTACTTTTCGAATTCCGCCCTATTGTTGCTGTGAGCACGCTGGCATAAAATCTATATGTGGCGGAAGTCCCTGGACGGATCCTGTATAGACAGACAGACAGGCATAGCGTACCTTGCATAGGACTTGAAATTACCTCTTGTATCCTGGTTCGCCGAGAGAAGTAGGAGTTTAGCCCAAGGACCATCTAGGGATTTGATAGTCGGAGTAATACTTCCGAGGACACTTACAATGGGCTTCTTGCGGATCTCCCTCAGGCATTTCCGATAGAGAGATAGCACATCCCGCTGGAGACCTGATAGTCGTGCCATAAGGGAGTAAAAACAGGAGAAAGTAATCAAGGGTATGTCGCACGGTCTGTCTGTCTGTCCGTCCGTCCACACAGTGGTATCGAATGCCAAAATCAAGAGGAGGCAGGCTCATTGGTGTAGAAATCCGTCGGAGAACAGGAAGTAAGATTAGCATTTAACCGCCGGAGTTTTCTTAGTCAGCGCTAGAGCCCCCGATCTCCCCCGGGCAGGTTTGTCTGTCCGTCCGTCTGGGGTTTTTCCCTAGGAGCTTCGCTGTTTCCCGGCCGAGACAGGCAACGACTTCCCCGTAAAACACTCCTGCTAACTATAGTTAACTATAGCTTATTTGTCATACTTAACCTAGAGAGAGAGAGATAGGAGGTAGATACCCCCCCGTATTGACCTACTCACTCCTGCGGACCCCTTCATTGCTCCATTCTACAATTGAACTTCTTCCCTAAGACAAAAAAGCAAAGCAATAATCATGTCCACCTTCTCTGTAAGTGCTCTGACCTCTCTGTATACGTCATTGGCTTTGGTCCAGCTCCATGCAACACACATACCCAACACGGTGGCTCTCAAATCTGCTCAAGTTCGTCTACGTACTAACTATCTCGCACCGGACAGCGCCTGGTCCGCTTCCTAGCCAAAGATGGTCATATCTACTATGGTGACGCCATCCTCCCCACTGGCGTGAGTGACATCGCCAAAGTAACGAGGGTTCATGTGATCCAAGGGGACATCTTCGGTCAGCACCATGTCACAGATAAGATCGCCGATGTGAAAACGCTTCTGGCTCCACTAGCGAGAAATGATATTGGAACTGTCCGTTGCCTTGGCCTGAACTACGAGCAACATGCTAAAGAGTCCAATCTCCCGTTGCCCAAATTCCCAATTCTTTTCTATAAGCCCGTGACGGCCATCACCGGCCCAACCGATGATATCCCAGTCTCTCTGATGGCCCAGGAAGGAGAAGGCTTGGATTATGAGTGTGAGCTGGTCATTGTAATCGGCAAGGAAGCCAAAAATGTGCCGGAAGGCCAGGCTTTGGACTACGTGCTCGGTTATGCTGTAGGCAATGATGTCTCTCACCGCGATTGGCAAATCAAACGTGGTGGAGGACAATGGGGGCTGGGCAAAGGATTCGACGGATGGGCTCCCCTGGGCCCCGGTATCGTCTCCTCAAAGCTGATCCGCGACCCCAACGCGTTGCAGATATCGACGAAGCTAAATGGTCAACCCGTCCAAGGTTCTTCAACAAAGGACATGATTTTCAACGTCACTCAGACCGTTTCCTTCTTGTCTCAGGGCACTACTTTATTACCCGGGGATTTGATCTTTACCGGAACGTGAGTCCAACTCCTTTGCTTGATATACTCACCTGCGTTCATCTCTTGATATTTATACGTTGGATTTGCTAACATGTCCATTTCAGACCACAAGGGGTGGGGATGGGCCGGAAGCCTGCCCTTTGGCTCAAGGATGGTGACCAGGTCGAGGTATCACTTGAAGGAGTGGGTTCGTGTGTGAATAAGGTTGTCTTTGAGAAGCCAAGCTCTAAGCTCTAAGCGGCAAACCCTTGTAAATCGGTTTAAATCATCAAAAATACACATGCCGTGAAACCAACCTTGCCTTCCTAGATATGTCGTTTAATGACGAATACTCTACACTTCCTCATAGCTCCAACGGAACTAAAATTGCCTAGACTAAACATGACCTGTATTATATTTCTGCTAGCGAGTTTATCGTTATGATGACCCAATTAGATAAGTATCTAAACGACCTGAGCTCCATATCCCCGGATGGTTTCGGCAAATGCCCAGCTCTGATTTTCAAGTCTTTGGTCTTCCTTGATTTCAACTCCCTCCTCCGTTATGATGGCCAACGAGTATTTGTCAAGACTGCGGGCGTCCCGATACCACAGGACCTTGAGACATTCTCGCAACGCTTTCACTGCATCCTCCTTGGTGATGTCTTCCGTAGGTCTGTCTTCCGGGAAGAGACGACGAAGAATCGGGACGGCGAGATGGGCACCAAATCCTGTTGCAAGGTGTGGAGCAGAATACGTGGTCCCAAGCAAGTCTGCCGAGCTGAGGAAGGGTTTCTTATCGCCATCAAATCCGACGACAAGGATATGGTTCCAGAGGGGGTTGAACTCGGAACGACGCTTGTATAGAACTTTGGAAAGATACGTGTGGAGATTCTTCGCGTTAAGCATATTGCCATGGGTGGAATAGTTTTCCCGAATGTCGATAGACTCCAACAGTCGATCCATGTATTGCATGTCAGATACATCGCCACTGAAGCCGACCACGGCGGTGTCGCTGAATTTGCGAAGACGCTTCACATCGGTAAAGCGGGCAAGGGATCCGTACGATGCTGCGGAGAAGGTCGCGTTAGTAGCCTGTGGCATCAGGTCAAATTGTCGGTAACATACCCAGATTATCAGCAGCAATTGCAACTCCGCCGTTGAACTTGACGGCTATTACTGATGTTCCCGTCACAGCAGGGGACTGAGTGTGGGCTTTAGGGCCAGTACTTTGGAGGTATGCCGGGTTGTAGGTTCCGTAGATGTCATCTCTAGGCTGGGTAGGGTGTTAATAAACATGGCTGGCTGATGTAGTGATGGGAAGCTTACCCGACCCCAGGACTCAGGAAAATGGTTCATTATGGGCAATCAAGTCGGCAATTAGGGTAGAAATCTAGAAGACGTGACGAGAGGTAGCTTCTAGCAGTGGAAGTATACGTCAAGTCTCGATGATAGTGGGTCGTAGTTCAACAGGTGAGGGTGGGCAGGTGAAGGTAGTTATGAAGGTGTGGAAGGGACTCAGGCAGTAGAGCTGACGGAGCTCTTGTTACGTGAGCGACCGTACCTGCGGGAGGAAACTTGCTGATCCAACTTCCAACCTCCAACCCTTACGAAACGAAGGTAACACCGACTAAAGAACATCCAATCAATACATATTCTTCTTATTAGTATTTTTTTTTTCCTTGGGAGGAGAGAGTACCTAAGTAAATGGTATCGCCTCTCAACTGTCTCTAATCTTCATTAGTATGGCTTACATACATACTAAGCAAGGCTAACAGTTTCTATGATATACTGCTTTCAACCAGGTAACTAACCAAGAACTTTTACGTATTTTTGAATTTGATCCTGCAGGGTGAACGTTTCTTTCTTCCTTTATTTCAAGTCTTCTTCTATTAGCTGGTTAGCACTTCTCCATGATACAGCTGTTGGTACTGGGGGTGTCTTGTTTACGTCAACTTCATACGAGCATGATTTCTTGAACTGAACTGGCCATATCTAGATGCTGTTCCCAGCTTTCATTCTTTCCTTATTCGTGATTGATTCATATTGCATCTGTCGATCAAGACATAGCACCCACAAAGTGGATTGTGTCTCGTTGACCTGATGCCTTTTGTTCTATTTTATGGAATTCCTTTTGTGCTTTCAGCAATTCTTCTTTGAAACCCCACGCCGGTAATTTTGAAACATCCCATACATCACGGGGTAGAGAAGTAGCATATTGCGCCTGGTCATCGATCCCCGAATGCTCCATCAGCTTCTGCAGCAGGCTTGGGTTCCTAAGTGATGCCGAACTGGCAAGCTTTTCGTTAAAGTGGACATTCTGAGCCTTCAGAGATAAGAAATGGGCGAATTTTGCATTTGTAGCGGGGTTTGGAGAGCCAGGTGGTGAAGGTGGAATGTCTAAATTTGGAATCGGAGGAAGGGTAAGATCTTGGATCAATGTGCGAGATGTCGAAAAAGGGGAAGCACCCCGGTCAGGTAATACGTTGGGCGGCGGCGCAGCTTCGTGTGATGGCCCCAAAAAAGGACCGCTTAGTGGTGGAGCAGATGATTTATCTGTCAATTCTTTCTCGTTGGGCACTGTTTGAGCTAAAATAGTTGATTAGAGAGTGGTCTTGAAGCAGTGCGAGGGCATTACCTTTGTTCGTTGTGTCTGGAGCTGGAGGTTGCTGCTCATTTTTGTCATGCTGAAGCCATTAGCAAAGTATCACCGAAATAAGCACAATTATCGTAAGCACCTTTGGGAGGGAAGGGGATTGATCAAGCTCATCCTCACTGCTACTTTGATATTCCCCGAGGCCTAACATCATGGCCAATCTTGATGTAACTGTGTATCAACGTATCTCACTATTAATCACAGTTTGAAAATCTATCGGAAATGGATCCTTTTCACATTTAATATTGTGGAAGCACCTGTAGAGAGAAAAGCACCGAAAATGATTGACTGCATATCTCATACTTCACTGGTGACGGGATAAAAGAGTGTCCAGTTGTGGAGCTCTTTCCTGCCAAGAGGCCATCCGCTTATATAAGCCAAGGCAGCTCAACGCCGCGTCAGAGCTCAGCGGGCAATGGTAGCTTCAACAATCTACGAATCCTTTCTACGAGCTACATCATACAACCCAGGCGGCACGCATCTGTCATAACGTTCAATTTCATCCGATATCTCTCTCGAAACGATTTCCATCACCCACTCCAACACCCAGTCCCCATACGAATTATGACGTCTCTAGTCAACCAACAGCCTCATTCTGAGGCCATCGGATACTCCTTCTCTCAATCGACCCACGCTCCAAATAAACAACATTCATTCTATCCGTATGTCCTGAACACAGTGAACCTATTTACTTGATAGATTCTGACTTGTAGTATAGATACACCGACAATGGCGGCTCCACCTTAGGTATCACTGGTGCTGACTTTGCTATCCTTGCGGGTGATACTCGCTCTGTCGCAGGATACAATATCAACTCCCGATATGCACCAAAAGTCTTCAAGATTGGCGGAGATGACGAGACTGGCGAAGGTGCTCATATTCTCTTGTCGGTGGTAGGCTTCGCTGCGGATGGGCACGCGCTTAAGGAACGATTGGATGCTGTCGTCAAGATGTACAAATACCAGCATGGCAAGCCAATGTCTGTCAGAGCGTGTGCTCAACGATTGTCGACCATCCTTTACCAGAAAAGGTTCTTCCCCTACTACGTGCATGCTATCCTAGCTGGTTTGGATGAGGAGGGCACAGGTGCACTGTACAGCTACGACCCGGTAGGCTCATACGAGAGAGAGCAATGCAGGGCTGCAGGGTCCGCTGCGAGCTTGATCATGCCATTTTTGGATAACCAGGTCAATTTCAAAAACCAATATATTCCTGGCAGCGGAGAAGGACATGCTCTTGAACCGAAAAAGGCGGGACCCTTACCAAGGTCCACAGTTGAACAGCTTGTACGAGATGCCTTTACCAGTGCCGTGGAAAGACATATCGAAGTCGGAGATGGGTTGCAAATGATGGTGATCACTGCCAACGGCATCGAGGAGATCTACACGCCTCTCAAGCAAGATTAAATATTGTTTGTTGGTTTCCAGGTTTTACAAGTCTCTCATCAAATTAATTCTCATCATTCAATCTCTCAGGGTATGACAAGATTTATAAAAGAATCGTAGTATGCAACATTTTTGTCGTATGATATGTAAATCTTGAGCGCTTGTCCTTCAACCATTCAACGCCAAACCCGGGAAGAAGAAAAAAAAAAAAGACAAAAAGAAAGGGGAAAAAAACATGAAAAGCTTTTCTTTTGGACATAAATTCTAGAATCGTTCCTTCATACGGCTTGACACCTTGCGCAGGTTACCATAGACCTTGCCCTATTATCAGTTAGCTGGGATGAAGTGCAGATCAGATAAGGGATTGATCCACTGACAGGAGGACTTCCGAGAATTAGGCTCACGATCGCCTCTTGTGCCGCAAGTATGTTTCTATAGCCTCCAAGCAAGTGGATCTTCTGGTCTGCAAGGACAATTCTCGTGCGGCTAGCATTCTCGATAGAATGCTTCAATTTTCCGTCTTTTCCTGCAATTCGTCCAATAGCACGACTAATATGCTCGCCGTGGAGCGACGCCTTGACATCTCGGATTTCAAAAGAACGAATATAGAGGTCGTCCAGCCTTAAGAGAGCGATAGCATCGTCGACATCGAACCCAAGGGTGAAGGCTTTCACGAAGTCTTCGCCTTTCTGAAGCGCACCCGTATCGGATGTAAATTTGGATGTGCGTAACTCTACTGCACGATTCTTGATGTTCATCCGGACCTGTAACTTAAGATGTTCGACAAGAGGAGGGTATATTTTGCTCCATGTTGACTTCAACGGTGTCATTCTGTGAGGCGGCACTGGAACCTTTCGAGACTCCACTCTATATACGTTGTTTGTATCCTTCGCGGGCGTGAAAACAGGTCGGCCTTCCTCGTCAATGCGCATATCGGTGTCCTGAGCGGCTTCAACGGTCGGTGGAATGCCCGATGTGTGAGACTCAGATGCTTGAGCATCGATCAAAACCTCGTCATCTTGGTCTAAAAATTTTTGTCATTAGGGCGCAATACATTGGAGTTAATAAGATATGTGCAAACGAACCCATTGACGGCGGGGGTGCGGGTGCTTCATACGCCGCTGAATTCTTAAGTGCAGTGGGTGCTGGCATTTTTCCTTTTCAAAGTTGATTATGAAACAGAGAACAACCTGACTGAAGAGGAGGGAAAGACACTGTGCGCACAGTATAAGTGGGGACCACGAGGGTAAATAATAAACGCTTGCTGTTTGAAGGTGTGTGAAAGAAAGGATGGCGGATAAGGTTGAAATTCTAATTTTTGAATGCAAACAGAGCAAACTTCTTTCGCAGGTTCGACAGGCGGGATGATTTCATGGAAATTTGTTCGAGTACCTACCACACCAAACACAGTCTCATCCACCCTTCTCATCTTTTGAAGTCCTCGCTGCTATCTTTGTTTGATTGCTTGCCCCAGTATCTGGGGATGTCTTCATATTGACTTTCGACATTCCTTTTGCTAGGCTATCCAGCATGTGACGATAACCATGTCTGGCAATTTCGGACGTAGGTTGTATACCAACTTCTGGGAAACTACAAGTCCTTTCTTCGGACGAGCGAATCGCACCCCTTTCTTCTCCGCTACCACCCACACCCGAAGGTTCTTGGGCGATTTTCTCTTTAAAGGCCACCTGAAAAGGGTGTCTTCCTTACCCCCTCGAAAAACGACACAAATCTCCAAACGTTTTGCGTCCGGGAGCTTCCTTGTCCTTGGGGCGTCCCCAAGTCCAACTGCGGTAGAGACCGGAGCAGCATGTACTATCAGTTCAGAGAAGATTCTTTCACATGGGGCCTACAAACTTGAAAGGGGTTTCGTTCGCAGGCTTTCTCGAAACACAATACAGCGAAGCTTCCACACCAGCAAGGATGATCCACCGGGCACTGAATTACAAGACTCCCTAAATCATAACAATGGCAACGCACCTTCCAATAAACAGACGAGTCTCGACCATGATAACAACCCGCAGGATTCAAACAGACAAACAGTCACGCCTGAACATCCCCAAGCGGGAAAGTCGAGCCGCCACCTGATTGATCGTTTGCCGCACATGCCTCAGCTGCATCGCCCGACAAAGGAAGAGCTTTTAGCTGCGGCGAACGGCTTTTGGTCCCGACTTAAGGTTCGGTTCAAGTGGTTTTCGATTCGCAGTGTTCGCCCTTTCAACTTGGACGAGATAACGGCCCTTTTTTCGTGGGTTCTTTTGGGGCATGTTGTCTGGGTTGTTCTAGGAACAACAACTTTTTTCTCGCTATTGATCATTGCAATAAATACTGTCTTTGCCCAAGGTATGTTCTTCAACGCCCTCTCAACTTGATTGTCGACAGCTTCTAATGCTCGTAGAAACCTTGGCTGGGTGGGTAGGCAACTACCTTACCAGGTTCTCTGGCGTAAAAGTTGTCTTTGAATCGGCAATAGTCCCAAAATGGAAAGACGGGGTGATCACGTTCAAGAACGTCTTCGTATCTCGGCGACCAGGGCAAGGAACAGGACATGTCAGTAAAGGTTCATCGAAAACGGCGGCGGCTGTGGCTGCGGCGGCGGCTCTTCACGGCCAACCTAGCCCCGAGATCCCCGATCAGCGTCTAATATCAGATGATGAAGACACCAACTACACACAATTTGATGTGTCGATTGAAACGGTCAATGTGACACTGTCCTTTACAAAATGGATTAACGGGAAAGGACCACTTCGTGATGTCGAAGTTAAAGGAATCCGAGGGGTCGTGGATCGCAGATCTGTCCACTGGTCGGATGATTATTTGGACCCGAAGTCCTATCGCCATGAGCATAATACAGGGGATTTTGAAATTGATTCCTTCAAAATGAACGATGTTCTGGTTACAGTCTACCAACCCGATAATTTCAGGCCATTTTCTGTCAGCATATTTTCCTGCGACCTTCCCCAGCTGAGAAAGCAATGGCTACTGTATGACTTCATGTCCGCAAACATGATGTCAGGGTCATATGACAATTCCTTGTTCACGATTCATCCTCGCCAAACCCATAGTTTCAGCGGTGCCCAGTTAGGCACCTCGTCCGATGAAGATGGCAAACCAAGTCCATGGAAAAAGCACAGCAGGGTGCGCATTGATGGGCTGAATATTGATCATTTGAACCGCGGCGTGCAAGGCCCATTCGGCTGGATACACGAGGGCACGGTTGATATCGCGGCAGACATTATGTTCCCAGCGGAAAACGATGAAAGCCTGACGAAGGTCATGGCCGATCTCTACGACAGACTAGAAGCTACCGTCACTTCCGACCGATACCATGATTCTGCCTCGACCCCTTCCTCACGATCCACTGATGTTGTAGGAGATGACGATAGGCGCTTTTTGGTCACCGACCTTCGTCTTCACCTAAACAATGTCAGGGCCGTCGTACCGCTATTCTCACGGGATCTGTCATATATCAATCACGCACTTATACGCCCGATAGTTGCATATATTAACTCACGACGGACGTTCATTCCTGTCAACTGTCGCCTTGTCAAACGCGTGGGAGATTTTGATGGAAGTTGGACAACATTTGATAGTGGCTTGATGGATGACCTTTCGGCCGCAGTAAGTCCTGCATACGCTTCTGGCTTTTCCGACTCCGTCACTAATGTCTTGTTAACTTATTAGGTGTACGATGCTTTTGCACGGGACGTTGTTGATGATCAAGCACGTAAGCGTCGCTTCAAGAAGGTTGGATTTTGGTCCCTTCAGCTGGCGGCGCAGGCCATCTTCATGGGGATGGCTGGTAATATAGCATGAGGTTGTACTTTACATTGGACGATTATTATGGCGTTGCATTTGTTTTAGAAGAGGAGTTTTTTTTTCCTCCCCTGGGGTAAAATGGCGTTTCAGTTGGTAAAGGGTGACTTGATAGAATTGGTGGACTTGACGTTTCTCTTCACTTTACAGTCTATACAAACGTGCTACGGCAGAGCTCTCTTCTCTTTTATGTTTACTTCTCGGAGCTTCGTGTCCCTTCTACCCTTTTGTTTTGTTTTTGTTTTTCCTATGATAGCGAATAACTTAGCAACAGCAAAGATATCACGTGTACTTTATAATAATTAGCAACCTAAAAAGAAAGGGAGAGGGAGAAACAGGTATTCAGTTTAATTGCTCTTGGTACATCATCCTTGGGACGTGACCTATCACAGGCATATGAATAAGAAACCTACCTACCTACCTAGCATAAACCGGAGAATTTTTGGCATTGAGGGGGGAGCTACCGACTACCTAACCTAAGGTACCCGCTCTTGACGTACTCGTTAAGTGGGAGTAAGAGACACCATTAGTACATCAATTCCTCCGGATATCTGTACTCTGTAAGGATCGAGAAGGAGGTCATATGTGGAATAATAATAATAATAATGATGATGATAATTACAGGTACCTGTATATATGGAGGTAAGTACTTATTCATATTTAAATAATAATAATAATAATAATAATAATATTTTCATTATGAGGCAGCTGACGGTTGCGAACATCGCATTTAAACTACTCTGCCGCTACGACTAGACGGGGTAAAGTATCTTGAACCAAACCCCCTCCCCCTTTTCACTTCTCATCTCTCCACTTTTTTTTTTCTCTCCCCCCTCGGTGGATTTTACAGAGTACATAGTACTTTATGTACATTATTATCTCAGGATGGATTAACCAAAAAGAAAAGGAAAAGAAAAAAAAAGGTGGAAATAATAATACAATAACTACCTACCAATCAACTCTTACATCAATTTCCCGGTCACTACTACTACACACGCCCTGGACATTTGGCGCCAACTTTCTCCCCCCAGTCCAACTATCCGAGCTTAGCGTCGACTCCGTTGTTTTAAGCCGGGCGACGGCTTTCTCTCCCTGTACTTTAACACCTGATCAAAGCCATGTCGCAGCTTCGGCGACAGGGTAGTGACCATCAAAACAATTTCTTCATCAACCACAACCACAACAAAAACATCGGCCAAGTTCCTTTTGGCTCTCACCCCCCCTCCACGCCGTCATCGAGATACCAAAACTCTGCTCAACCATCATTCGCAGGCGACCTTCCTCGTGATCATTTAAATCAACAATCTGCTGGGCAAACCTTGCCTTCTGGGGTCATCACCAGTGCCTCCCCCCGAAACCCAATCCCTTTCCCCCTCCGGACAAACGTACTACCTCGGTCTGCCTCTCCGGCCAACTCGAGTCCCTCGCAGGCTTCTCTGTCACCTAAATCATCGGCCTATGCTTCATATCAGAACCACAACACCACAACTCAAATAGCCCATGCCGCGTTCCCGGCTCCTCCATCTGGTACCAGCCAAATCCCGGCAAGCGCGGTAGGAAAACGACATCCCAACCTACCTGACTGGAATGATAGGGCCATCAACGGAAGAACGACGGACAACATGTCGCGCCAAATGTCCTACAAGGCAGAATTGAACCAAACAGCTACCCCCTCGCCCATATCATCACCCGTAAATCCTTCACAACCAATGCCTGGGGAACGGCTGGTGCAGCGCTCCATGCCCCGCACTTCATCAATCGACTCGGCGATATCTTCTCTTTCGTCTGCTTCACAGTCACATAAGTCTTCATTCGACGCAAACGCCGTTAGCCAAGCAGACATAGAGAATTTGGTGACCACAGCTGGGTCAGCGGAAGCGGTGATTATACATCTCCTGAAAGAAAAGCACCATGCTGCATCTCAAAACTCCCAGCTGTGGAGACTGGTTGATAAGCAGCGCACCCTTATTTTGGGACTAAATAAAGATCTCGAGCGTGCGATGAAGGAGAAGGAGCGTTATAAGAAAAAGGTGAAAGAGCTGCAAACCACTGTACCGCCACTACCTTCGATGCATGAGCAAGCCCAGCATTATGGGCCTAGTGGGAGAGAGCAGGTCCATAGCCGCACTACACCACCACGGAATCCAGATGGAGGGGACGGATCGACCATCAGTGCCGACAAAGAGCTATCTGCGGCGCTTAACGAGTCGGATCAGCGCTTCGGACATCCTGCTCCCCAATCACTATCATATTCTCGCCAGGAGCTGGCTACAGCAAGCCCAACCTCTTTGATCAGCTCCACTTCCACCAACGATATTCCCGCTGGCGAAGACGGACAGAGAAAAATGCCGCAGCCGATGCGAAAACCACCGCCCGCGCCACTCAATCTGGACACAAATCAGCGCACAAGTATAGGGAAGACCGATATGTATGACTCTGAATCGGAATACGAGGATATGCTAGAGGTAGACGAGCTACCTGTACGTGGTCGCAGGAAAACGCGGGATGATGACGATCGAGAGCGTGAAGTTGCACTGGTTACAGAAAACGGGGCGTCGGAAACTAAACTGGCCAAACCATCCAATACCTCCGTCAACCCCGACATTGTGTCTGATAAGACCTTCCATACCGGCCCACAAGCTGAGTTTTTGGCTTCACCCTTGAGCCCTCGGATTACACAAGGATCACCCAATAACGGCCATCTGATCTCCATGGCACCCAAAAGTCCGGGGTTGCCCCTCAGCCCAAGACCGGAAGACCGTCCTCTCGGCTCTCCATTGCCCCGGATGCCTCGAGACATGTCCCACACCCTTTCTTCCATGCCAATGTCCTCGGGGAATAATGTTTCTGGATTGCCTCTATCGCCGCGCGTGGGCAAGTTTCAAAATCCCTATATAGGGGCATCTCCGCCTATGGGGGCGAATACGCCCTCTCACGCCCACGGTTTAATTGATTATGCCAACCGGACTATCCCTTCCATTGATGCCGCTGTGAAGATTGATAGTCCGCAGTCCCCAGGCTTCGGAACTCACAGTATCTATCAAGGGCTGGTGTCTGAGGACTATCCAATGCTACTGTTGCCACCAAATGCATTGCCCGTGATCCGGGTCAAGGTAGCATCGTCACGGCTACGTCCCTCTAGGAATAGCTATATGGCCTCGAAACCATTGGAAGAAGAGCCCGTTTTTACATTAAGCGTCTTTTCCCGGTCTGAGGGCATGGAGTTATGGCGTGTTGAGAAAATAATCGCAGCTCTTCCACAGCTGGATTACCAGCTTAGGCAATTGTCTGCGTTTCCTGTGAGACTGCCTGATCGGTCCATTTTTAGTGGACACTCGCCGGCAAAGGTTGATTCCAGACGTGCCGCGTTGAATGCCTACTTCGAAGCCCTTCTTGACACCCCAATGGATGAGAAGACAGCCTTGGTTATCTGCCAATTCCTCACTGCCGACGCCATTGAACCTCGCGACGATGAAACCAGCTTACTGAAAGGAGGCCACCAAGGCAATCTTGAACTGTTACGCGGCCCAGACGGAAAGCCAAGGAAAGAGGGATATCTAACCAAAAGAGGGAAGAACTTTGGAGGCTGGAAGGCGCGATATTTCACTTTGCATGGTCCTGAGCTGAAATATTTCGAGTCCCCTGGAGGTGCTCACCTTGGAACTATCAAATTACAGAACGCCCAAATCGGAAAGCAATCACAGAATGCGAGCGGCCCGAACGGCTCTCCTTCAAGGGCCGAGGATGATACGGAGAACCAATATCGGCATGCCTTCCTTATCTTAGAACCAAAGAAGAAAGACTCTTCTGCTCTTGTTCGCCATGTGCTCTGCGCTGAAAGCGACGAAGAGCGAGATGCTTGGGTTGAAGCACTACTAGAGTACGTCGAGGGCCAATCGGAGAACGAACGATCAGATAGTGGACATGGACATCAACCACAAGCGTCTGGCAAGCCAGATTCTGCATTGAACTATAGTCCGAAGACTCATCCAAATGGGGGCAAGAAAACTCATAAGGGTCATGAGATGTCAGATCTGGAGGGCTCTGACACGGTGCAAGGGTTCAGCTTCGATGACGCCGTTCCCGCAGAGCCTCCAGTGTTCGGGCCACCGATTGATCAGCAAGGCCCCAGGTCCCCAATGTTCGCTCCAGGCTCATCGGTCGACATCTTAGATCCGAATCAAGGGCGGAGTTTCTCTCCAGATCAAGCCCAGGTCTCCTCGAAGCTCATATCCGGCCCAAGTAACGGTGCAGTTATTCAGAATGCAGGTGCATGGGGTAATAAAGCAGCTACCAGCACCAAAGAGAAGAAGCGCAGCATCTGGGGCTTCCGCACAAGGTCATCCTACGACCTCGCTGCGCAGCTTCAACCTCATAATAACGATTTTACCGGGAACCAGATCCAAAGCAGTACACCGGGAGAGAAAAGGGATTACGTCAGGCCAGTTTTTGGTATCCCTTTGGCCGAGGCCGTGCAATTCTGTGCTCCCCAGGGAGCTGATGTTGCGCTACCAGCTGTTGTATATCGCTGCATAGAATATCTAAAGGCGAAGGGTGCGGAGTCCGAGGAAGGGATTTTCCGACTGAGCGGATCGAATGTGGTTGTTAAGGGTCTAAAGGAACGCTTCAACACCGAGGGCGATGTTGATTTCCTTGCGGATGACCAATACTACGATGTGCACGCCGTGGCCTCACTTTTCAAACAATATCTCCGAGAGCTACCTACCAGCGTTCTCACACGAGAACTCCATATCGAGTTCCTCCGCGTGCTAGGTGAGTTGGCATTCGCCTTTTCATTTGAACAGCATCATGTACAACATTTCAACTAACGCAACATGAAAACAGAACTCAATGAAAAGGAGAAGAAGATCTTGGCATTTAATTCTCTTGTTTACAGGCTTCCCAAAGCGAATCTAGTTTTGTTGCGGGCCCTAGTCCAGTTTTTGATGATCATCGTGAACAACTCTGATGTCAACAAAATGACAGTCAGAAATGTTGGCATTGTCTTCGCCCCTACTTTGAACATCCCTGCGCCTGTCTTCTCACTGTTTCTCACCGAATTTGACGGCATCTTCGAGCATATGCCGAATTCTTCTGCCAACGCTGTCGAGTTGACTGTCGACCAGACCTTGTCTTCAGACGACATTCGCTCGCCACGCCGCCAAATGTTCTCAGACATCCCCACACCAGCTTATAACCAAACCACTTTCCGCAGACATGGGGACTCTTATGATGACATCGACGCGCACCATGAAACTGGGTTCATTCCTGTACAGCCTAGTTATGAGCAGTCTCCAAGTAATGGCCTCTATCACCAAGACCAGGGAATGCTATCACCGAACCTCGAGAGTTCTCGTTCAGCAAAGGCGAAGAGAAGGGAAAGCTCGCTTCTATTCATGGAGCTAAATCACCAGACCGCGCAGGATGCCACCACACAAGACGTTCGTCGTGGTAAGTACCCCTAAAAACCTCCAGTTCTATATACCTTCTAAAGCTCTACTTGTAGATTGAAGGTCTTCAAATTATATTGCCAGGTTGAGAGCCTAACAGCGAGTGTTCTGGCTTTCCCCATCTGCATATTTTCTACATTCGCCTACTCTTTCTCTTTATTGGCTCTATGATTTAAACGAAGTGAAATGATGAACATACAGAGATGGCTATACCAGTCCAGGAGTCTTAATCTTAATCTTAATTGGGATTGTTGGTTCCCTACCTTACTCTTACCTATGCCCATTTGATTTAATGCTAGCCATGAATTCATGTTGTGTCTGATGTTTTTTTTCTTCTTTTCTCTCTCTCAATTCTTGTGATTTCTCAGAATATTAGTTCCGTATTCAAATCTATTCAGATTATGCGATGCACAAATCGAAAACGGCCATTATTTCCATCCCACATAAGTTCTATCACTAGGCTAAAAGTATAATTTCCATAATTTCAATACTGAAAGGGAATGAGCCCATGTATGGACTGTCTCAATTTATGAAACAACATAAGTACCGAGCGAGGTCGGCCGAAGAGAGAAAATATTCCAAGTGATTGATTTTTTTAGCAGATAGATAGCCAAAAACGATAGTGACGATCAACGAGGTGTAGCACATTAAAACCGTTTTGAACGGTCACCCCTCCAAAACCCCATTAATTCACCATTCTCCCTCACCCAACCCCGAACGCCATCCACCAGCGCCTTGGCCATGCCCTTGTTTTTCATCTTACCATCCGATGAGACTCCAGAGGAAGTGAAACCCGTGGTTTGGACATGCTCGCCGGTAGCATACTCAGATCCCATACTCGGCAAAACGTTCTCCCCGGCGCTGAGGCTAACAAAAAGCGCGAAGGGCACCAACCAGACACAAAGTCCGAAATAAGATGCAACCTCCGTGAAAGTAGGCATGTCCTCCACATTGACCTGGTATGGCTGGCGCCAATTGGATCCTGTTCGGGAGGATGGGAGCGGCTTTGAAAAGTGGCGGAACCAAAGCCAATGGTTGAGGCCGACGAGAGCACAAGATGCGATGAATAGTGGATCTGATAGTTTGACAATGGGGAACCGCCGGAGATTGCTGGCATAAACCAGGTGAGAACCGATACTGAGGAGAGATAAAGTCAAGGGAAACCGATCAAAGACAAAAAGAAGTATCTGGATCAGGATAATGCCATATATCAGCCGCGTCAACAGTCGCCGAGCGAGGACGGTATGCTCTTCCACTAGCTCAGACAGGTAGTAAAGTCCGGATGCTATAGCTAGTCAGCGAGGCGCTCCTTTTCGTGAAAAGAAAAGTAGTAGGTCGGAATATTGTTGGAAGAGGGCTCGCAGGTGCTTTCTATCTATATCTCATGGTGTATTATGCCGCTTACCTATGGCAAGTGTGAGAAATGAAAATCCAACAACGACTCCAAGATATCCCACCAACGGCAGGATCCACATTTTTGGACGATGCAGATAGAGGCAGCGAGAGTGTTGTGGTTTAAAAAGACAAAAGGTGATGATGGTGTAGTAGGTAGTAGTTGAATGAGGTTAGGTAACTAGTTGGTATTTTGATTCAATGCGAAGATATTAAGGTCGCAACAGAAGATCAGATCGTATACTCGATAATTAAAGGAGAAGGCGATCTTGGAAATAGAGTGGAAGGGTGAGTCGTTATCGGCAATCTGGGTTTGAAGAGATCATGTTTCGTCAGGCCGATCGATGTATGTGATGTGATAGTAAAGGCAAGCTGGACTTGTTTGTCTGTTTGCGTGATTGTTATGCCTGAGGCAGCCAGCCCACCAGATACCCTCCTTCGCCGCCCGGCAGTATTTGGTCAAAGAAAGAAAAGTGAAAGTAAAAATGTTCATGCGCGCCATTCCTCCCAGACTATTCACCAGAATCATATTTCCACCTTAATAGAAAACTCTTGTTTAGAGAGTTCCAACCATGTCGCGCCCTGAAGATGTCTTGTGAGTCTCGTACAAAGCTACATGGAAGCCCACACTCTAACTGAATTCTATTAACCCAGGCCCCCGGATCTCTTTTATGGTGACACTGAGTCTCGCAAATATACCACATCCTCACGTATCCGTAATATCCAGGCAGACATGACCCATCGAGCGCTCGACCTTCTTGACCTTAAAACTCCATCACTGATCCTTGACGTTGGGTGCGGCTCTGGGCTTTCCGGGGAAATCCTGTCCCAAGTCCCCCGCGATCAAGGCGGGCCACATACCTGGTTTGGAATGGACATATCGCCTAGCATGCTCGATGTTGCGCTTCAACGGGGCGTGGATGGTGATCTCTTTTTGGCTGACATTGGCCAAGGGGTGCCGTTTCGGCCTGGTACATTTGATGCAGCGATCAGCATTAGCGCCATCCAATGGCTGTGTAACGCAGAAACAAGTGATGTTACCCCAGAAGGGCGCTTGCGCCGTTTCTTCGAGGGGCTTTATGCGAGTCTCAAACGTGGTGGTCGAGCGGTCTGCCAATTTTACCCCAAGAATGATATCCAACGAAGTATGATTAGTGCCGCTGCGATGCGAGCTGGTTTTGGAGCTGGTATCCTCGAAGATGACCCAGGCACGAAGAACGGCAAGCTTTACCTCGTCCTGACCGTGGGAGGGGGTGGTTTACGAGGTGATATCACGGGTGTCATTGATGGCATGAATGATGTGGACGTGTTGGATGCTCGAAGGAAAGCCGCCGAAAAGGGCAGGATGCCGGTGTCTAGAAAAGGTGACAAGGCTTGGATTATGCGAAAAAAGGAACAAATGACAAAAAAAGGAAAGGTTGTGAAAGCAAACTCAAAATATACTGGCAGAAAGAGGCGTACTGCTTTTTGATCTCATCCTTCACCCGACTTTGCCAAAATGGATTTTTTCCCGAAGGCGCGCAAAGGTTTTCGCCAGAAAATATTCGGTGCTGATTGATTAACAGCACTGTGTAGGTCTGTTGGATACAGCCCTGTCTTTAACGCCATAAAACATAATTAGGCAAAAGACCTGAAGAATGAAGAGCCATGTTGCCGGCTTTCACTCCTCTAGGACATCCGCGAACATCTCTTATCCTACTAGGACCCGGCAACATGTTTTTCTTTATCGACCCAGCTCACACTACTGAGAAAGGTAGTCTGGGACAATCGAAACCCGGATACGGCTTCTGGAAGCAGCTTCTTACAAGATCAGATATTGATACACTCCTATTTCCAAAACAATTGTATATAATTTTACACATCATAATCTCCAACGTCGCCTGTGACCTCCATAATACCGGTAGACACTCTAGGATGCTGCAGAAAACATGTGTGTGCAAAACTCGCATTGCCTCCACAAGCCTGGTAAGAGCTCTCATGATCATGATACTAGGTAGTTATTAAAGAGAGGAGCGTTCCGAGATCTACAGAGCAGCCTCCATCTTGTCCAGAACGGCTCTGGTGAACTCATGAGTGGTGGCCTGACCACCCATGTCACGGGTCCTTGTTTTGCTAAAATCATACATATTTTAGTTGTAGTTTCACACAGGGGGTGGGGTCGTCAACAACTTACCCTTCACCGATGACATCGTAAACAGCCTTCGAGATTCGGTTTGCGTGGTCATCGAGGCCGAGGTGACGAAGAAGCATAGACCCAGAGAGAATCATGGCGCTAGGGTTTGCTTGATCCTTGCCCTTGATGTCAAGGCCAACATGACGGCATCCAGGCTCAAACACAGCGACGTCACGTCCCATGTTGCAGCCAGGCACCACACCAGGTCCACCAACGAGGGCAGCGCCGACGTTTGAGAGAATGCCACCATACAAATTGGGCATGACCATCACATCGAACTGCTGGGGCCGAGAAACGGCTTGCATGGACGCGTTATCGACGATCATATCGTTGACTTCCAGAGTCGGGTAGTTCTCAGCAACCTTGTGGAAAGTGCTACGGAACAAACCGTCGGCAAGCTTCATGATATTCGCCTTGTGAATGCAAGTAACCTTCTTTCGGTTGTTTGCCAGGGCAAAGCCGAAAGCGAACTTTGCAATGCGCTCAGATTTGGCCCGAGTGATGATCTTGAGAGACTCCACAACACCCTGCACAGATTGATGTTCCAAGCCCGAGTACTCTCCCTCGGTGTTCTCACGGATGATGCACAGGTCGACATTTTCGTGGCGAGTCTTATAGCCGGGGATGTTCTTGATGAGCACAATCGAGGCAAAGATATCAAGTTCTTGTCGGAGAGCAACATTGAATGACTGATGACCAGATCGCTCAACAGGTGTGAAAAGGATACCCTTGAGACCCAATTTATTACGTCGAAGCGAGGCGATGGATTCCTTGAACAATTCCTCGGAGTGCTTGTTACCGGTATCCACACCACTGACATCTACCTGCTCCCATTCAATGGGCACATTATCGGCCTTGAAGATGGTTTTGACTGATTCGGCAACCTCGGCACCAATTCCGTCGCCTTTGTTGAACGAAACAAGGTAAGTATTAGTCGAATACAGGAACAATCGGTTAGAGGCGGAGGGTATTGGGTACCTGGAATAAGAGTGACAGTGTATTTGCCGCCATATTTGGTGGGTTTGAAAATATCAGACTGGATGCTAGCAAAAGCTAAAAGCCCACGAATTAGTCGGGGAACAATTCGAGCGAAATGAGGGGTGCATATTCGAGTAGGAGGTGGACGCACATCTTGCGGGAATTGATGCGCGGGCGGCAGGAGCTGTAGCAACGCGGCGGAGCAACGACTGAAGAAGAAGAAAGAAAGAAAATTAGAATTGTTAAAATATAGACTTTTCATGAAAATAAGATAATTGAATAATGGAATGTCACAAGAAGGTAATTGGGGGTCACAGATGGTGCTGCGGTCGGGCGGAGGGAGCGGGTTACTTGGGTAACCCAGGGGGGGAGGGGGAAGGGGGAAAAAAAAAAGGGAAAAAAAAAGGGAGGATAAAGCGGGAAAAGACAATTAACTTACCTGCGCAGGCTGCGCCGTTCTCAAAGAGAACATTTTGACGGGTATTATGAGGAGGGGGAGAGAGGGGAGGGGGATCAACAAGGAAGGATGAGAAGAGGAAACAAAGAAGTGGAAGAGATGGAAGGAAGAAAAGGAAGGAGACGGAGACGGAGAGTTTGGTTAGTGGTGGTGAGACGCCGGAAAAAAAGGCGGATCGTCTCGGCATCCCAACTGGGACAGTCACGAACACGGGCCGATCTTATCTCTTCCCTTAAAGATCGTCCCCTGCCCACAATGCACGTGCCATGTCATGTGTGGAGTTCCTCCTCCTCCTCCTCCTCCTCCTCTTATTGATGTCTTGATCGGGATAGTACTTGATCCTATTCATCCCCCCAACTTCGCCCAACTTCCCTTCTGAACAACAAAGAATTCAGCGCCTATAATGTCCTCCCCTTATTCACCCCCTACTCCGTCTATCTTGACAAAAACTGACCGGGATTCTGGAATCTCTTACGATTCGACAGATACTTATTCTCTTTCAGCTATACCACCTGTTGATTATCTACCAAAAGGACCTCCCTATTGTGATACAGTTTTATTGAATATCTCAAGGATGTCCGACACAAATGGAAGCTATTCAGAAACTCCGCACCACTCCCTGTGTTCTTTGTGCGGATTTCCGTTTCCACACCTGAATAGAACTACCAGTCAACGCATTAGATTAATTGTATTGACGAGATATCATATTTATAAAATGGATAGGGATCCGTTCCCACCAAGTACCTGACACTCAACCCCATCTCACAAATAATCCCCTTCCTTATATCAGCTTGGAATTACTTTCCTCTCCTCCAAACAGAGGTCCCATCTCATTCCCTCGAATCGTCCACCATTTTGAGCTCTTTCTTCAAGATGAAAATTATCGCCATTGCCTTCGCTACTCTTGCGGCTGCCTCCACCGCAGAGGCTGCCCACATGCAGAAATGGTGCTGGCTCCCCGGTCAGGGCTGTTATAAGCTCAAACGCGCAGCTGATGTCTCTGGTGATGTCAGGCGCTCTGCTGAAGCTCTCGCAGAGGCCATGCCAGATACCTCTCCCGAGGGTCTGCCCCAGTGGTGCTGGCTGCCCGGCCAAGGTTGCCAGAAGGTGAAGCGGGCTGCCGAGGCTGTTGATCATGTCAAACGTTCTGCTGATGCTCTTGCGGAGGCGATGGCTGCTATTGAAGAATTCAACATGGAGGAGTAAAAACGATATAGTACGTCTATGTATATCGTTTTCCTACCTTCATTGTCTGCTTACACTTTGACTCAGGTTTTCGGACCAAACTGCCTCTGTCAAATTTTATCTCATTTCCTTGTTATGAACTGCATGGCAGATTATTCGCGATACGAGGCACAGAGTGGAGCCACACATGGGCTTCGAGTCATTCTTTTAAGACGAATATGTTCTTCTCAGTGAAACCATCGTATCTGCCATTCTACCAACTTATGCGGTAGCAATCTCCAACCTAGATGGTGGGGGGGATAAAGGTGGAAGATGTTTAGGAGTAGTTGGACAATAGGTTTCATCATATCTGTGAGGCAGGTTTTTACTACATACGAAACATCGCAAAATTATGGCCAACTACGTGGACGTCGATGTTTACTTTCTTTCGGTAACTGTCTTCAGTTTCAATTTAATTGCCAGTTTGGGCTCAGGTAGTTAGTCCTTATCGCTATTTTAACCACGCGCTTCCCTTGTGTATCTAACCCAAGGGCTTTGCATATATTTACTTTTCAAGTATGCTTACGAGTAGCTATGGAGCAATTACGTATGGCCCGCCGATAAAAGTGATTTCCGCACTCGTTCAACGCGTGGTACCTAAAATCTCGCAGTGAGAAGTAAAGCAAACATTAAAAAAGAAAGCATCTCTATGGCTAGGCGAACTAGAAGTTACGTGTCACATGAAAAAGACCCTATCCCAGCCAGTGTGGCTGCAACAGGCCACATCCCGGGTATCGATTCATTTCTTCAAAGGCTCCATACTGGTACTCAGACGGCTCATGTTGAGTGTGTTCCCACCACCGTTGACCTTGAGACCGGTAAACAGGGTCGTTGGCCGCGTTATATGGACACCCGGTCGTAGGTTCTGGTGTAAACGGCGCGGCCTTATGTGCAGAAAGCTCATATTCCCTCTCAGCAAGATATTCATAGCCAGATACCATATACGGCTCGGCATACTGTGCCCCATCACCATCACACACGCGCCTCGGGGCCATGTCACTCATAACAAGATCACCCTCCGGGCCTGGAGAAGCCGTTTGACTTGCAGCATCTATGAACGAGTTGTGTACATCCCGTGTATCTAAATGAGCCCCCGAGGAAGGTAAATTGGTCTCCATGGCGTGAGGTTCGGGACAAAACTGCCATACTTGAAGCAGGCGGGATTGTTGGTCTGGCGGGGCATGTTCAAAGAGCTGAAGCTGGCTTGATGAAAGCGACGTCGGGTCTATGTTATGACGTTTTAATATCTCGGTTGTTGTGGGGAAGTTGGCAGTCGACTGAGAGGCAGAATTCTCAACAAGTGGTTCTGCTTCGACATTGGTGTGAATAACGTGGGTGGAGTGGTGGTAGTGTTGCGAGACGTTATATGTGACTTGTGGGCAAGCAGCATAGAAAGTCTCTTCCGTTTTCACCGGTGAAGCCATGTTCATTTGCCGAGCAAACAATATGGCAAGATCTTCTTGCGCGCTTGGCTGGCTTCTCGGTGCCGTGACACTGTCCTGCATGGTCATTTGGTCAGAATCCTCACCGAGGAGTAGAAAGAAATCCATCTACCTGGCTACAGTGAGGACATCTATTAGATTGAATGATGACACTGGTCATATCCATGACTTTCCCACATGAATAGCATCTGTGTGAAACAGATAGAGGCATACTGTCGGTCATTTCGATGGTGAACGAGAAACGCGAAGTGGTAGGGTTGCGCGGATTATGTACTTTAAAACGTTTTCAGTAAAAGACTTCCCCCCGATGATGGTATCAAAAAGGTTTTTAAGAGCTCAGTCTCTTGATTAAAATCTCTCCCCACATGATAGGGGGGTAGTTTTAGTTCCCCCCAACGAGGAAGGATGGATGCCCAAACAATGTCGGCGGGTTGGGCACTCAAGGCTTGCGCTATTGAGCTGTTTCATTGTTGATGGGAACCACGGATATAAGGAAATTACATTTCCTTCGAATCGCTGTTTATGGACATATGAGTGAGTAGGTAGGGTGGTGAGCAGTAGTAGAGACCATAGCATCGGCGTGTGGGGTACTAGTGTAGATATCTGCTACGGAGATGATGTAATAATGGTTATGAAGCAACGGAGGACAGCAAGGGAGGTAGAAGCCATCTCCCCTCCAATCAAGCCGATGCTACATCCGTTTGGACGCTCGAACAACATGCAGTCTGGGTACAAACAAAGAGCGGGGGGAATTCATTGGGCGGGAGGATGAATGACCTTATCGGCCAAGAAGGCCCCGTGGGCTTGTCATGTGACCTCTCAAGAATAGGCAAACTCGTGACGCGCACCCAGACCTGGGCATATCGGCCAAATTAGGTGGAGAGCGTTCTTACCTAAGCCCGCCCTGGGAGCTCTCTCAGCTTCTTCTGCCTCGCACCCCGTCCATCATCCCCAATCGCGCCCTTACCCATCATCTCCCCTCTCCCTTTCACTTGCACTTGTCATCCACAATCGACTTAATTCTTTAGATTCCTCGTCCGCACAGCTCCAACCAATATGGTTTGTCTTTCTCGACCCCGGAAGCTGGGAATCCACCGGCGCAAGCTAATCTCTGGACAGACATCCATCGGTACTGGTTATGACCTCTCGAACTCAGTTTTCTCACCAGATGGCCGTAATTTCCAGGTACTTCTACGTTTGGGAAAGTGCTTACTCATGAAACAACTGACAATCTTAGGTGGAATATGCTGTCAAAGCAGTAGAAAATGGAGGAACCGCCATAGGGATCAGATGCAAGGATGGTGTTGTGCTGGCCGTGGAAAAGATCATCTCGAGCAAACTTCTAAAGCCTGGTGCGAACAAAAGAATTGCAACGGTTGATCGGCATGTTGGCATTGTAAGTCTTCGTGACCTCCTTTCATCAATTCCGACTAGCCCAAACCAGCATTGCCCCCCTAATACTAACACGATGGATAAATGCATAAGGTTTCATCTGGCCTCGTTCCTGATGGTCGACACTTCGTTTCTCGAGCAAGAGACGAGGCCTCCAGTTGGCGAAATATCTACAAGAGCCCCATTACGGTCCCCGCCCTTTCAAACCGCCTCGGCAGTTACGTACAAGCCTTCACCCTCTATTCTAGCGTACGCCCCTTTGGTGTGACCTCCATTATTGGAGGCTGGGATTCCGAAGGCGAACTTGCTGTGGACGGCCAGGTCGGGACCGGTCCCCAATCAGGGGCCGGTGGCAAGGTCAAGGGAGCTAAGGCTGGAGGGCCAGGACTGTACATGATCGAGCCGAGCGGACTATATTGGGTATGAATCTCAGATGTTACCTGCTTTCCAGTAAATGCTAACATGCTCAGGGATATTATGGCGCTGCAACCGGCAAGGGACGACAGGCCGCCAAGGCTGAGTTGGAGAAGTTAGATCTGGGATCGGAGACTTTAACATTGGTTGATGCGGTAAAGGAGGCGGCGCGCATTATTTATGTCGCCCATGAGGACAGCAAAGACAAGGACTTTGAATTGGAAATGTCCTGGATCAGCTCATTAGACGGGCCCACCAAGGGCAAGCACGAGGAAGTCCCGAAAGAACTACTGGAGGAAGCGGAAAAGGCAGCAAAGAGATCCCTAGAGGATGAGGACGAGGACGAGGGGCCGAAAGGCAATGCCAACGGAGACGAGCGTATGGAGGAATAGGCGGTACCCCAAGCCAAATGTTACATCTAAAACAGTAGGGCGAAAATGAGAGATGTCTCACAGATCCCATAGACTCGATGAAAGTCCAATTTACGGTTGAAAAATAGCAGTCTGAAAGTTGTCTGGTTACGTAGGCGATCGCAACGGGAAATTCGCTAGTATCTCAAATCCCTATTCAAGCTTGCCTTCTGCCCAATCCCGTCTTTTCGCGCCCAGTTCTACAGCAGCGTTACCCCAGTCTTCACCATGGTTGTGCATTCCGGAATGGCCTAGCCCAGCTCTCGCCAGACCTTGTTCCTCGGTCAGGACAGTAAGAACTCCGAAGATAACGGGGACTCCAGATTCCAACTGAACCCGCATAAGACCATGGGTGACAGCATCTGCGATATACTCAAAATGCATGGTCTCTCCTTTGATGAGAACTCCCATTGCTATTACAGCATCGAATGGCCTAGTCACACCAGAAGCGAGCGAATGGGCTGTGGATTTACTGAGGTCTGTAGTAGAGGAAGACAGCAGGTCCGTGGCACTGATTCCGTCACCGGAGGAAGAGCTCTTGGCGGCTTGAACCTGCGAGGCGGCATAAATTCTGGTGATTCAAAGGTAAAGAAGCGTTAGAGACACCATGAAAGCTAAGAAAGCTGCGATTCAAGGGGTGGCTTACCGTTGAGCGGCAAATGGCAACTCGTAGCTACCGGGGACTGTGTGGACAGAAATATTCTCTTCAGATACCCCAGCAGAGAGGAGGCTACGTTTGGCGCCTTCCAAAAGAGGACCAATGATTGCCATATTCCACCTCGCGTGGACAATCGCGATGCGTAAACCAGAGCCTGCAAGAGCGGGGATGATAAGCAAACAGTGGAGTAAGTATCAATGCATATGTGAGGCCTCACCATCATTGGTTTGAGTGGCTCCGGGTCCCTTTAATGACGCCATGATGTTGATGACTGGAAATGATGTTGTTCAAAGGTATGCTGGGTAGACAAAGTCGTAACGAAAGAGAGGTGGTAATCCGCGGAGAACAAATGACTTGAATATGGTGGGGTACCGGAAACTTCGTGTGGGAGAAGCTTACTGATCTGGCGGGAGTGAGTGGTCATCAGCCTCGGGACAGTTACCCCTACACTCGGTGACCTAATTTATCATCGTCATAGCCAGGTAATAACAAGAGCAACAACCCCCCTTCCAAAAAGCCATGATTTACATATACACCATGACTTGATCGTTTTTTGTCATAGCAAATACAGATCTCAATTAGGACGGTAAATACGAAATACTTTGTATCCCGTCGCTTCTAACCATCATTGTCCATGGCAACAAACTAACTATTAAATAAGCCATATGAAAGACAGAAACGTATGACATCAATTTGCTATAAAAAAACTTCGATTCAGTTCATAATTTCTATGTCTCGCATTTCCTTCCCCTTGCACTCTACTCGACAGTCACAGACTTGGCGAGATTGCGAGGGAAGTCAACATTAAGACCTTCGCCGACGGCAAGCCAGTATGCGATCAACTGCAAAGGAATGACATTCAGAAGACCCTGGAGGCAGTCAACTGTCTTGGGAACATCGATCTTCTCTGTTTGAGCTGACGAAAACTCGGGATCATCCTGGTTGCAGATCACAATGGGACGACCACCTCGCGCGATTACTGGAAGGGGGAAAAAATCAGTATCTTACTCTCACGTTGCTATAAAAGGGATGAAGTTCACTCACCTTGCTGATAGGCGTTCAGGGACTTGGTGAAGATATTGTCCCGGGTAAGAATCATGATAATCGGCAAATTCTCGTCCACAAGGGCAAGCACGCCGTGTTTCAATTCGCCAGACATGACAGCTTCGCAATGAAGGTAAGAGATCTCCTTGATCTTCAGGGCTCCTGTGATTTTATTAGCGTGGATTTCATGGACTGCAAAATGCCGAGGTTGACTCACCCTCCAGGGCGGTAGGGAATTGACTGCCTCTACCCAATAGGAGCAAGCTCTTCTGGTTCTTGAAAAATTTGGCACACATCTGCTTGATAGGGTCGTTAAGCTTCAGGATCTCCCTGAATTGGTCGGAGATCTTAGCAAGGCCCTCCATAATTTCTTCCCGTCTCTTCTGCTTCGATGCACGATCCTCGCTTAGCGACAGAGCGAACATGACCATGGCAACAAACTGAGATGTGTATGCTTTCGTAGAGGCGACACCGATTTCAGGGCCTGCGTTGATATGCACACCACAGTGGGTTAATAGAGAGATCGAAGACCCGACAACGTTGACGACTCCAACAGTCAGTGCTCCCCGCTCGAGGCAGTAGCGAAGAGCCATGAGAGAGTCCGCGGTTTCTCCTGACTGTGAGACAAAGACACATGTATCATCGCGGAAGACTGGAGCTTGTCTGTCCAGGAAATCCGAGGCAAGTTCGACTGAGATAGGGATCTCGGTGAGCTCCTCAAAGACACCACGCACAGCCATACACGAATGATAGCTGGTTCCGCAAGCAACAAAAATGATTCGCCTGCAGCGACGAATGGTTGAAATATATTGCCGGAGCCCGCCAAGTGTGACTTGCTTGTTTGCAACGTCTAACCGACCTCTCATAGTATTGACCACAGACTCGGGCTGCTCGAAAATCTCCTTTTGCATAAAGTGGTCAAACTTGCCCTTCATGATTTCCTGAAGTTCGAGTTCGATAGTCTGGATAGCACGAACGTTGGAGGTACCATCATCCTTCGTCAGTCGATGAATGTTGAGTTGGCCTTCATGAATGTGAGCGATATCATCATCCTCTAGGTAAAGAACCTTCTTTGTGTGCTCAACGATTGCAGATGGGTCGGAAGACAGAAAAAACTCTGCGGGTTGGGGAACTCCGTCATCAGAAAGGAATGCACGCGACTGTGAGCGATGCAGGAGTGACTTGTCGGGGGGTGCCAGAAGGCCGGTAGCAGACTTCTTGATAGCTACATTCTGAGAAGCTTGTTCCGCGGAAAGAGCTCCCTCCTCAGAATATTCAACGTCCACAAAATCAACCTTCATTTTCTTGGATGTCCTCACACCAATCACAAGAGGAGAGCCCTTCCGGGCGGCAATGACTTCGTGAGGGTAGTGCACCGATTTAATAAGGAGACCAAAGGCTCCTTCGAGCTCCTTCACGACAGCCTTGGCGAGAACGGTGAACTCGATATCCGGCTGCTGGTCATACAGATACTTTGTGAGTTTCGCAATGCACTCCGTGTCCGTCTCCGTTTCAAATCGGAATCCCTTGGTTTCCAACAAGGCCTTCAGCTCCTTGTAGTTGGTGATGATACCATTGTGAACGATGGAAAACTCCCAGTTGGGATCAGACCTGGTCAGATGAGATCAATTAGTCAATATCCAACCAAGTGGGCCACTGAGATTTTTGATTCCCGGTCTGGGACTAAGACAACTTACCTGTGAGGATGGCAGTTCAGGCGGGAGGGCGTGCCATGTGTAGCCCAACGTGTGTGGGAAATACCAGCATGAGATTCAAAAGTTTTCGTCAAATCCGGCTTACATTCTTCAATGAGCTCCTTCAACTTCGCAACTTTGCCAACCTCCTTGAAGGCACAGACTTCATTCTTCTTGTCCCCATCCACGGCCATGCCAGCGGAGTCGTAGCCACGATACTCCAGTCGTGAGAGGCCTTGTTATTATTGTTAGCATTGCTCAATGTGAAACACATGCAAAGACAATAATGAGGCAGGGTATAGTAACGGTGTGAAATTCAGATAAGAGGTTTGGCCTTTTTGGGGGGGGGGGGGGGGGGTTTGG
>VCAU01000080.1:79498-151085 GCA_015844325.1 Aspergillus nanangensis | reverse complement strand
GGGGGGAGGAGTTGTTTTTGCTAATCATTTCGATTACTTGATGTAGGCTGGGGTCACACATTATGTCACCGAGACAGAAGATGAGTATGAGATTATCGGGTTTTATTCGTTGGTGAGAATTTCTTGTCCCTTCCCCGGTTGGAAATTGGATCAGCTAAGATAAGATATATGGGGCAGAACGACCGGAATTCGCAGGCCGAGCCGTATGATATGCATTATGCCCTGGGGTCGGTGGAAGAGACAGACCAGATGCGTGAGAAGTGTAGACAAGTAGCGCCGCCGGTGCATGATCCTATCTATGGGAGGGATGGGCCGATGCCACGACTCTGGAAGAGAGAGCTGGTTGGGAGTTAGATGACTTCTTTTTTAATGATTAATTATGTAGTGAGAATGGAATAGTATATTGTCTATCCCTTTCAAGGCACAGGCTCTTGAGGTTGTTCCCCCTCCTGACATCGGATGCCCAGCCGTAGCGTCATTTTATTCCCGAACGAGACACTCAAGTCAGAACTTCGAACTTACTACTACCTATGTACATGAACATGAATATACACCATTGAGTACGAGCCCTAAAACAAAATTTTCAGGTGGAAGTCCTTATCACTCAGTTGAAGTTTTGGCATTATTCTCCGCCAGCGTGTCAGCCTTGAGCGCCGGGCGATCAGCCTTTCCTGCCGTTGTCTGTTCCAGCGTCAGCAAGCTTCTATATATCACACCCAACAAAGCAGAGCAAACTTACCCCTCCGTCCACTGGCATAATCAACCCAGTAATCCATCTGGCCTCCTTGGAGCAAAGAAACAGAATCGCTATGGAATGTCAGTAGGTTCGAGATAGCTGCAGAGATGTCCTCCCATGATAGTATACATACCATAACCAACATCCCACCCCGTCCCCTCCATCTTCATCAAATTCTGGTTGACCCGGGCCTGACGCATCTCGTCTGTCATTCCTCGCCCTCTCACCATGGGCGTAAACACCATGCCAGGACATACGCAGTTCACGCGAATATTCTCCTGTCCATGCTGGGCAGCCATAGCCCGCGTCATTTGAATGATGGCGCCCTTGGTGGTTGGATAGAGGAGACTAGGGTTTCCTCCGAGCACTTTTGATAGATTCATATCAGCATATGGATTTCAGAGAGAAAGAAATGGAGAGAGAAGGGAAAAAACCTACATCCACTGACGGACGACATATTGACAATGGCCCCCCGGCCATTCTTTCGCATCTCCGGGATGACATGTCGACTCATGAGCACCATGCTGGTCACATTGATGCGCATATCCCGATCCCAGGCGTCAAGGTCGAGCTTCGTTGCATCACCCATGGCACCGCCGACGCCAACTTATCTCATTTCGTCAGGATTTCCCGTATCTCTGAAAAAAAAGCAAGGAGGGATTTCATTGCGAAAAGGAGAAAGAAAATCCATACCGATATTCACCAGGATATGAACCGTGCCGAAGACCTCAACTGCCTGTGCAACCGCCGCCTTACAACTTTCTTCATCGGTCACGTCTGCCTGGACTACATGGGAAATCCCACCCTCCCCGTCAATCATGCGTTTCGTTTCCTCGGCCCATTCGCGGTTATAGTCTAGGAGAACGACTTTGGCGCCTTGCCGGGCAAGAAGAATGGCCGTGGCACGACCGTTGCCGATTTCGCCTGGGTGGGATGTTAGCATGAGTTCTTCATACGGTGATAACGTTGCAAGTAATGAATACCAGCCATGCGGGAGCCAGCCCCGGTGATGATGGCAACTTCGCCGGCGAAACCAAAGGCCTGAGGGGGCGGTGTTTTAGTCATGGTGGGTGATTAGGGCTAAGGAAGGATAGATCAATAAATAAATGGTGGGAATGAGGATTTTGGAGAACTAGACTTCGCCTGTATTTATGAGTTTCCTTGCTATGAACTCATGATGTAAACTAATCAGAAGCAAGTTAGTGTTTCGATATATGCGCATGACTTTCGGGGGTTGGCCGTCCCCTTAGGTCTGGTCGGTATTTGGCCGCTGCGGAGAAAGCCCGGCTATAACAGTTGTAGATCCATCGTTGAGCCGGCGGTAGGGCCCCTCACAAGAAGAGATAATAATATAGAGGGCGAAGTCTGTTAGCGGAAGAAAGAATTCTACTGAGCTACTTATAAAGGTGAGTTTTTTTTTTCTTCTCTACTTTCCTAGAGTCGGTGTTCTCTCAATAGTAACTAGTAGCAAATCTTGCAATAACTACATCTCCATTTAAATATTAACGAAAACAACTATATGCAACTAAATTTGGATTGATTTCACTGCGCCAGCCAGAAATCAAACCAGTCCACAATCCCCTTCAGGCTTTGCTCTTTCACATACCCTATTAGATCGCCCAGTTAGCCATCTTGCCATGAATAAGAAACAGAAAGTATATCATACGCTCATATGGGTTTTCCATATCGCCTCGCAAGGCAAAGCCATGCTCAACTCCCGAAAACAACTGGAGCTGATAGTCCTTTTTGCCCGACTGCAAAATATCCAGTGCCTGGCGTCGTGCGTTCGTATCGAACGTATGATCTATTTCGGCGCAGGAGAGAAACAGAGGTCTCTGAATATTGGTAAAATGGCGCTCTTTCAAAAACGCAGGGTGCGCAAAGGCCCCTACATCAACGGCTCCTTCTGCGAGTGTATCGCATACATACGGAGCCCCAAAGCAGTATCTTTTTTTTTTTTTTTTCCAAACTAGGATTAGAATAGAATCACACAATACTGACACCACCGTATCCCCCATATAGGTATAGGTAGGACTCACCCAACGCACGCATATCGCGTGCCAACTTTCCCATAGCCCACTTTGACAGCCTCAACCCACCGAGGCACAGCTTCATTTGCGAAACTCATATGCTTCTGCTTCCATGCCTCGTAGTCAAAGTCCGGATTGGACAGATCATGGCGGTCTTTGCGATGTTTCCACACCGGGTCCTATCTCATGGGTTGAATATCGTGCATGTGAGCGGGGTTGCTGGGTTTGCAGCAACTTACACCTCTGAAATAGTCAAGCCCTAGAACGAGATATCCCGCGTCGGCGAACGCGTCCATCACCAGGAGTCCGTTCGTGAAAATTCCCCATACATCGGGAAAATAGAGAAGAATGTGGCCGTTGGCGGTAGTGGTTGGGGGCTGAGAGATGTAGGTCTCGACGCCTGCGATGTCCACGTACTCGCCTCGCGGGGTGCCAGTGTGGAGAGTTCCTTTCATGCAGCAGGGGCCAGAGGGCTGGGCGAGCCATGTCGGTTTCTCAGTCATGATGGTAAATATGTGTTGAGTAGTTGGGGAAAAGGAGAAACGATAGACAGTTAGAATGCACCTCTATTGTTTTACTTAGGTAGATACTATGAACAACATAGGATAGCTTGACTCGGGCGTCGGTTATATCACGAATGGCTCTGGAAGCTTAGCTGTGTGCACCGGCGACATTCCGGAGCTAAGGCGAGCGGGCAATGGCCGGAGTGGAGCATCGTGGAAAAACCCCCATGGCTTTTCCCCAGATACGTCCAAAGTCCCACTTGCAATCTGGGGTCGTGTGATTGACTTGGGGATTTTCTTTCTTCTTTTTTATTTATCTATTTAAAAATCCCCGACGCGGAACATGACTCTTTCTTCCCACTCCGCTGTTTCTCCCGCTTTCTAAAGCTCATTGTTGGTGAACATGTCCATGCACATTGAGCAGGCTCAGGCTCAGCCCCGCCATGGGGTCGCCCCATTGGGAGATGTCGAGGTAGATCTGAAGCAGGAGACAGTCAACGAGGTACAATACAAATGATCCTAATAATGGAGTCTATCTTACCTAACTGATATGGCTCTACAGTCTGAGACCGTCGGGTACAAGGAATACCGGGAGGGCCTGTATATGGAAGTCTCCCCCCAAGAGGTGCGTGAAGAAACCCCGTAACGCCCCAGGGTGTCTCTCTCTCCCTAGCACAAAGCTGACAGTGACAGAACTCTCGAGTCCGATGGAAAATCGACCTGATAGTTTTGCCGATCTTCCTGATCACACAGGCGCTGCAGTTCCTGGACAAGACGGCATTGAACTACGCAAACCTCTTCGGATACCAGGAGGACTTAGGGCTTAAGGGACAACAGTTCAACTACATTTCTGCCAGTAAGCAACCCCTCCCCCTCGCCCCCTGTTCTGGAGAATCAACACTCATGTCTCCAGTGGTCTACGCGGGATACTTTTTCGGCCAATACCCCTGCGGCTGGCTCATCGGCCGATTCCCAGCCCAGCGGGTGCTCGGCCTCAGCTGCCTGCTGTGGGGGGTGATGGTGATCATCATGACGCAATGCCATACCTACTCCAGTGCGTTGGCGGTGCGGTTCATCATGGGGATTTTCGAGGCCGCCGTGACTCCCGGGCTGACGCTCATGACCGGGTTCTGGTACACGCGCAGGGAGATCCCTCTTCGGCAGTGTATCTGGTATTCGGCACTGGGCTGGGGGGGCATTGTTGGCTCGTATATCTCATTCGGGATCTCCAAGCTCCCCGCTTCACTGGATGAGAAGCTGCCGCGCTGGGAGCTGTTGTTTTATATTCTCGGGGGCGCGACGTGTCTTTGGGCGTTGGTTATCTTCTTTGTGCTACCGGACTCGCCGTCCAGTGCGTTCTTTTTGAAAAAGCATGAGAGGATTATTGCCGTGAAGCGGGTTGCGTCGAATGAGACAGGTACGTTTGTTTTATTATACTTCTCAAGCCCCTACGTAATATCGCTAATATGGTGGATAGGCATCAAAAACAAAACCTTCAACAAGCATCAAGCTCTTGTCGGATTCACCGACCCCAAGACCATCCTGCTGTTCATCTCCGTCTTTGCATCCGCCATTCCGAACGGGGTCGTCAACTCCTTCTCAACCATCATCATCAAAGACATGGGTTTCTCCACCACCAAGACAACCGAGCTCAAATCCGTCGGCGATGCGGTCCAAATCGTCGCGCTGCTCATCGGCGGGACCATCACCCTCAATGTATCCAACTCACGACTGCTAACCGCGACAGCTGCAAATATCATCTGCACCGTGGCCGCCGCCTGCATGGCCTATTTGCCACGCGAAAAGACCTGGGGTAGACTGGTATCGTTCTGGCTGGTCAATTCCCAGTCTGTCGGGTTCACGGTCTCGTTGGTGACGATTTCATCCAACATGGCGGGATATACGCACCGAACGATGGCTAATGCTATGGTGTTCACGGCGTACTGCTGGGGAAACTATGCGGGGCCGTTTGTCGTCAAACAGTCCGAGTCTCCGACGTTCCGTGGCGCGACGATTGGGTTGTTGGTGGGATACTCGATCAAAACGGCGTGTCACTTGGCTTTGCTTGGTGGGTTGATCTTTCTTCGTTGAATCTTGAGATGGATATGGAGTTGTGCTAATTGTGTTGAATAGGGTATATGTTCTTGACTAACAAGCATCGAGACTCGAAGTACGGTCCACCGGATAAGCCGAGTAGCGATGAGGCAGGCATGCAGGACAAAACTGAGTTTGAGAATAAGGATTTCCGCTACGTGTTGTAGACAGTGTTCTTACTATATCTCACTCTATATTGGTCGGGATATTCTTGTACGGGTGGTATTTCTTATATGATAATGCAGAGATTTACATATGTATACATACACACCAGTAGCATTTCTCCTATCCGCCTTGCTAAGTAATTCATACATTATTCCCACTCTGGGAGAAAAAGATTCAACTCCACATGGGAATCCAAGTGAGAGCCCATGAGCGCATACTGCGCGTCTGGACTGAGGGTGTCCTGCACATCAGCCATAAGCCCCAGCCCCGACCCATGAGATAGGTCCTGACCTGGAAATGCCGGAAGCCACGAATCCCACTCAAACGCGCCAGGAAGCCCATGAGTACTAGACGGCAGGTCTTTGTCCGGGACATTCGCCATCGGGTCGAGTCCTGGGCGATCCCTCGCATCATGGCGTTCAAGTACCTCCGCACCACCCAGCCCTTGATCCGTCGGCAGCGGCACAGGAAACAACGTCTGCAGCTGTCGCGTTGCCAGACGATCCAAAATCTTATTGATTCTGGTCCGAATAATCTCAATACTGCGGTTGAGCCCTGGCATAGCGATAGCAGTGCGCTGGAGAATATCCAGCAGGAACTTCAGTTCTTCCCAGGCCACGCCCTGCTCCGGCGAGGGTTGGAACATATTCTCGCAGGCTTCGAGACGATAGACCACAGTCGTGGCGGCGGTATACGTACAGTAACTGTTCATGTATGTGATGTGGTGAATGCCGAAAGTAGCGACGTACATTTTCAACAGACTGCAAATCCCCAACATTGCGGTTTGGCATGTTTTCCAGCTGCGCTGGACGACGGCGGGGGACGAGGAGCAGCTGCGGCGTCCGGCCACGAGAGGACGATGCAGCAGGATGAGGGTGGTGTAATACATGAGGTTGAGCGAGGTGATGTGTGGCGGCGGGCTCAGGGATGGGAGCTGGTCGAGGGGGATGCGGAGGAAAGATGGAAGCGTTGTCCACCACGTTTGGAGGTCTGTGTTGAGACGGGAAAACGCGTTCAGCCGAGACGATTTCAACGACGCGGAGGAGTCCTTTTGGGGGTTGTAAACATCCAGCATCAAGCTGCCGATGATCTTGCAGAGCTTGCACAGTGCGGTGAAGCAGGACATGATGTGGCCTGGGGTAGGAGGGTAAGAGGGCAGGTGTGAGGCATCAGCGTCAGCATCACCCCCGTAGAAGGGCTCCCACAGATCGGTCTCGGTGAAGTCATCCAGAAAGTCTAGCGAGGCTGTCTCCGTTCCCATGGTAAAGTTGGGCATGCGGCCGAGGTAAAGGCTAATGTGCTTGTCCCACGCGTAGAGACTCCAAAACAACCGTTTCCGAATCTCAATGTCCTCAGGGGAGAGGGACTTCGCATAGGTTTGCAGTTTGGTAGTAGAAACATGCACTCCCAGATCGATGGCCATACGAAACGCCATGCCCGAGAAGAGCCAGGCTTGGGAGGAGCGTCCGCAGGCGACATCGCGGGCGGACTGCTGCAGGAGCGCCTGGATGGTCGGGATTGAAGGCGCATTAAGGGCCTCCATCGCAAGGGAGACCTTGGCTTCGGACATAAGTCGCTCGGACAGTTTCTGAAACGACTCGTGGTGGTCTGATGGATGCCACACCAGATCCGGTGTGCGGATGAAGCGACAGCTATGTGCACAGAGGACTTTGAGTAGCGTCGACGAGCAGTAGGACCCGGTGCGGTCCTCGTCCAGAAGTCGGGGCATATCCCGCGTGAAGGCTGGCCGGTATACGAATAGAAAACTCGGGTGAAGCCAGCACCAATGCAGGCGCAAGAGGGCGCTGGCTAATGTATGTGGGATGCCGGTATCGGGCAATATCAAGCTTAGACTTGTTAATTCGAGAGTCTTCTGCGTAGCGGCATTCGCGACGAGTGTCCGCCGCACGTCATTACTTTCAGGACTGGCAGTTGATGAGACATTGGCTGCAGGCTCCTCAGACGGAGCTTCATGGATCGCAGAGGTCGGATTGTGGTAGCTGACGCCGCCGCGGGCATCCAGACTGATGGCATCGCTATCCTCGTTGCTGAAACCTGATAAGAGGGATATTGGGGAGCTTGGCTGCACGACTCCATGACTACTCTCCAGCTGTCTGATGCGCTCCTGTAGGGCTCGGACGTAGGCAATAGACGGCGCCTTTTCATACTGACATCGGGTGTTGTTGGAGATACAAGTCGAACACGAGGGAGTCACCCCGTCACACTTACTCTTACGCCGTCGACAGGCAGAGCAGACGACTTTGTGATGACGTGCCATGATAGTATCGCATTTTCCGCCAGTGCTCGTTCAGTGTAGGCCTCGCTAGCTAACTAACTCACGGAAAATGAGCGGGCTTGTGGGGAAGGTGGGCAAGCTTGACGCTACGGCTTTAGTGTGGATGGATCCAATTAGGGCAAATCCCGGCTACGGCAAGCCAATGCGGCCACCCCGCAACAACCCAATCAACAGTTTTTCTGGAGGATTAAGGGCAGATGAGTCAGATAAATAAATGAGAGATTTTAACAAATCCCCACCTACAACGGACAGAAGATAAGTAACCGCTACTATTACAGCCGGTGCTAGTCACAGAGCATGTACCTAATTAATTCCGTCTATCTCAAGTCTTGACATGCTATAAACCAAGGAACATTGTCACTGGCTAGTTCGGTCTGAAAGCACGACCGGCGAGTGATCCTAGCAGTAGCACTCCTGGATAGTGATCACTGTTAGCCACCGTAGGCTAAGACCACGACCAAGTTGCCCAATACGATTTATAACAGAATCGAAGAACTGAAGATCAAAAGTTGGATTTTTCACCCATTGCAGCATTGTGTTAACTACCTAATGACAATGGCTGAATTAGTCAGCTATTCTGGTAAAGTGGTCTTTTTGTTGACATGTTATAAAGTCTGAATTCTTGAACTATCTGTAATCTCTGGTTAATTGAGTATTTCCATCTGATGTCCCTGAACACGCAATAGCGATGACTGAATCATCCGGATCCTTTTATGTTTCAATATCCAGTCATTTTGGTTGACACGTGTTCTAGAAAACTCTAGTCAGGGCTCTATTTAAAGAACATGCAGGGCCTCGTCAAACTCGGGTGGAACTCTCATGTACCCCCAAAACCGCCCTTCAGGATCATGCTTCCGGCGCAATGCCTCCAGCCGTCGGTAGTTGGACGTCTGCATAAATTTTCCAGGGTGGCCTGGCAGATTCTCGTCTGCTAGTTGAATGCCCTTCCTGCAATTATCCAACTTCTGGAAGGAAGAGACCACAAATCTAGCATTACGTTCATCCATAGACGGGTCGTTTGAAATAGCATAGAGGGACATAAATAACCTGCCTTCCATCGAGAAGGCCATGTCTGGCCGACCACGAGTTGGGAGCCACCACACAATATACAGATGCGATGGAGCTGGAGGGAGGGACTTTATAATCTCGTGGATATTAGGAAGAAGCTGTGTCGTAGGTACATCAGTCCACATGTTGTTGGTTTCGTAGCGAAGTCCACGGTTATCCAAGATGTTATCGTATCGTTTGAGCACTTCCGGTAGAGTGCAACTAACAAAAGGGCGCGACTTGACGGCTTTCTTCATAATTGGTAGGTCATGAAGGAGGCTTAGCGCGGTGAGGGCTTCTGCATCCGTCTCTGAAAGGGCATCCCCGACAATAGCAAATGTCGGTCTGCCTTCAATACCGTCCTGGTCGCGTCCAATGAATAATACCAGTTCGAGGTCCGGGGAGACTTGATTTGACGCGGCATCCATGGCAGCAATGGCTTGGTCGAGGTCTTTAACCTCAAACACGTACCGCGAGGTCATTATACCCCGTGGCAGTGAATAGACCTTGACATAGAACCGGGTGATAAGGCCGAAATACCCACAGCCAGATCCTCGTGCAGCCCAATAGTACTCTTTATTGTCTGTTGCATTTGCGTGGATAAGCGTACCATTCGCTGTCACCACGTCAATCGCCAGGACGCTTTCACACGCGACACCCCATTTCCGAGAGTTCCACCCAAATCCTCCTTGTAGCAAATAGCCCCCAAGGCCGACTGTTGAACAATGGCCTCCTGGAAACATGAGGTCGTGCTGATGCAAGACGACATTGAGGTCTGACCCGTATGCAGCAGGCTGCACAGTTGCTGTGCAGTCTTTCACATTGACAGAGATATCATTCATTTTCTCGAGGTTGACCAGGATCCCACTATCGCGAAGGAACGAAGCGGTCCATGAATGGCCGCCGGATTTTGTCCCGATGCTGAGTTTCTTCTCCTTGGCGTAGCGAACTAAATTCTGTACATCTTCATCGGTTTCGGGGAAGGCGATCAATTCTGGGTATCGGTCAGGGACACGACCGTTCCAGACAGCAGCCCGTCTGGCACTTTCGTATTCAGGATCACTCCGAGAAATGGTACGGAAATTCCAGGGATACATGGTGGCAAGAGCAAAGTTGGCGTATGAATAGTCTTCCGGTTAGCATGTAGATATAAAAGATGCTCCTCCAATGCATAGACGAAATGGCCAGGATGCCTACGACTCATATATAGAGCACAGGTCCCCGGTAGGGTAAGTCACACCTCAGTGGGGTGAGTTCCTACAGTGGGGTAGAGGATGGACATATGTGTACCGTAAGCCGCAATACTACCATCCAAGAGACATAGGTAACATTCAAATAGAGGTATGAACATTCCCCAGGCGATCTACACCCCGTACGGAGTGTGGGCCCTTCCCCAGGGAAACTCTGCTAGTGCCGGTATTACGGATAAATAAAATGAACTTCAATTTGCCTTAGGTCAGTACCCCGTCTCATGAGTCGTTGTCTCGAGTGGAAACCAGTTAGTGCCGGGATAACGGTCAATCGGAACGGGTATACGGAGTAGATGATAAGTGATGTCCTTACCAAATAGGGTCATTGGCTCATGAATCCAGCAGCCCATCCGCGGGGTATGGCACAGACAGTGGGGAGTCTGGAATCTATAACTCCCAGTTATGGAAGCGAAGGTTCATAAAGATTATCGGTGCCAGAGGAATAAGAGTACAGCAAACCCCGAGGACGTGAGCATATATATACACCTTACAGCCCGCAGCAAGGCAAATATTTCTACATCCCAGCTCACGTCATGGGATTTAAGAGAAGTATTGTGGTGACTGATAAGAATCACGGGCGGATAGTACGAGCAGGAACGAAGGCTCTGTCCTAACATGGCTTCCAGGTGGAGCGTCCGGCATCGGCCTCGGTATAACTCGCTACTTTATCACGCAACCTGACACTCATATTACCATTCTTGATGTCAATCCCATGACTGCCACTGAAACACTGAATAGTCTGCGCTCTGAGTTTTCATCCTCCGCAGTCTCATTTGAACAATGCGATGTTTCCTGTTGGGAAAGTCAAGCAGTCGCATTTAAGAAGATCTATTCCCAGCAAGGACGAATTGATATTGTCTTTGCCAATGCGGGCATCACCGAGAAAGGCACCCTATTGCCTCCTGGGGACAGTAACCAAGAACCAAAGAAGCCAGATTTATCTACATTGAATGTGAATTTGCTTGGTGCTATATACTGTAAGTTATCCAGCGCCAAATAGGTCACTAGGGACACACTAACATGGTGATATAACAGCCGTCCAGCTTGCGATCTATTATATATCCAAAAACATGACTGCTATTTCGCAAAGTGACGGCTCGGATTTGTCTAGCGGCTTGATTGTCTGCAATGCCTCCATCGCAGCCTTGTGCGCATTCCCTATCTCGCCGATATACGCAGCCAGTAAATCTGGGTTAGTTGGCTTGGTAAGGTCACTCGCTCGACCATTGTCGGCGTTGCAGATCCGCATCAATGCCATAGCTCCATCTGTCATAGGTAGGCTTTTTTTTTTTTTTTGGTGGCGATGCTGGATTGCGTTATGATGTCCTACGCTCACCAAGTGAACTACAGAAACAAACATTGCACCCAGCGAGGACTTGTATCGTTCCATGATTCTGACACCGATGTCTACAGCTATAAATGCAGTTGCTGAGTTTGTGAGCGATGAGTCATTGACCGGAAAGATTGCTGAACTACATGCTGAAAAATTCACATTTGTGGAGCCTCCAGCATACGTTGATGAAGATACACGCAAAAACATAGAGATGTTCTGGTCTCTAGGTTATGCATAAGTTCGAATGATAAGGTGAGCTGGACAAAGCACATCACGGAGTTCAATATATTTTTATCAGTTTCCCCATAATGGACCACTCCTGTAGTTAATGTAATACTAAGGCAAAGCCTCATAAAGCAAATGCGGGCTCGCAAATCTTGTGGATTGTCGGTGGCTTAGCCTGCTATGGACTATACATATTTTGAGATTTGTTTCGAAAGGTATGTACTAAAAAAGATTGATGAATTGAAACTGGAAAGTTTTATCTAGAGTCTTAATTGTTTATTTAGTAGACTTGATCGCTTTATCTCTCACTGTCTTGTCTATTCTATGTTAATATATCTGCAAGCCTCTTACTTGACTACTGTTATAAGATGAATTATCTGGCCCTGTGACTCAGGTTCCTCGGGGCCATCTAGACTCCTTTCAATTTCACAGTATATATAGTTGAATGGAACTTTGTGCGGAGGTGCTTTAGCTCCTTAACATAGAAAGCCCAAAGTGGATGGTTCCACGGACATTTTATGTTTGGAATCCCCGCTCCCCACACCCCGCAGTTTTCGACTCCATCTTCACCCCGCTGACAGGATTACACCGGAAAGGGCTTTATAATTAAGCAAACCCCTGGCTGTCATTCAATCCGGCTGCAACTGGTTCTTTTTTTTTTTTCCAAAGCTTCACCTTTTGACATTATGGCATACAATAATGCTCAGATACGCTGGCGCCCTCTACCACCTCCGGAAGACTCTCCCGCATACACCGGATTTGATCCGTCAGTAAGCAGGCTTCCTGCAGGTCATAGGCGGACGCCAAATTCCCGTCCCCTGGATGAACCTATGGTTTTTGAGAGAGATCAAACGCTCTGTCTTCGCGATAGGACAAAGATATATGCCGACATATATCGTCCCGTCGGGGATAGCGTTGTACCAGCTATCATGGTGTGGGGTCCTTACGGGAAATCTGGAAGTGGTGAGATAGAGGATACATCACCCACAAAAGAGACATGGCAACTAAGTCTGATGATGTTGTGCAGGCCACCTGAACCTAAAATCTTTCCCATTGCGAGTTGGAATACCCGAGTCACAACTCTCGGGCTATGAGAGCTTCGAAGGGTAAGAATTTCAACTGAATCTTGCTGAGAGACATAGCTGAAATTTTTTGCCTAGCCCTGATCCAGCTGAGTGGATACCCCGTGGGTATGCGGTGGTCAACGTGGATGCGAGAGGTGCAATGCATTCAGAAGGTTGTATGAGATTCTGGGGTTCTGGTGACGGTGAAGACGGATATGATGCCATTGAGGAGATTGCCAGCCTACCCTGGTGTAACGGAAAGGTAACCATGCTCGGGAACTCCTGGCTCGCTATTTCACAGTGGTTTATTGCTGCGGAAAGACCTCCACACTTGGCTTGTATCGCTCCTTTGGAGGGTGTTAGCGATCCATTTCGGGAGCAGCTTCGCCGTGGGGGGATTCCTGAATTGCAGTTCTGGAAAGCGCTATTAGGGATGCTCTGTGGTTCGTACTAATTTTCGCTCACATTTACGGTTAGTATAGTACTAATGAGTTACAGGCCGTAATGGTGTGGAAGATATCGTAGCGATGTCTGAAGAATCTGACCTTACAAATGCTTACTGGGAGGATAAAAGGGCCAAGATAGAACGAATTCAGGTGCCTGCGTACATTCTAGCCAGCTATTCAACGATGCTTCATACACTGGGGTCGTTCCGAGGCTACGAAGACATTCCCCATGATGAAAAATGGTAACAACTACTCGAGAATTCTCTCCCGTCCAAAGTTTTGATACTAATAGACACCCAGGCTAGTGGTTCATGGTACTCAGGAGTGGTACGACCTGTATACTCCCGAGCGGATTCAAGAACTGAACGATTTCTTTGACCGGTACACAAAAGACATCCCGAATGCTTGGGAGAATACGCCGCACGTGCGGGCTACCGTGCTGCCGTTCAATGGACCAGCTCTCACTGACATCCATTTTGAAGAACTTAAGTGGCCTCCTCAGCAGGTTAAGCCAAAGCGTTTCTTTTTGGGGCCGGAAGGTCGTTTGAGTGAGACTTCGCCAAATGAGGTAGGGCACCTGGCTTACCAGGCAGATGCGGCGCCCATTTTCCAGAGAGGCAATGACCCGGGAGAAATCCAATTTTCGTTCATTTTTCCTGAGAGAACAACTATGCTTGGTCCGTCTCGTGCGGTTCTCTTTGTCAGGTCAGAAGAGGCCCCCGACATGGATGTCTACGTGCATTTGAGAAAAGCAGACCAAGAGGGGAAGCTCCTAGAGCATGTTAACATCCCCATCAAAGCCCTAGGAGTTACGTCTGGGGAAGAACTTCCCTTGACAAACCCAATGAAGTATTTTGGTCCACATGGTATATTGAGGGCGTCTTACCGGGATGTAGCGGAAGACTTGTCGAAGCCGCACTGGAAAACGTTGTCGCATAGGAAGCGCCTCCCCGTACCGGTAGGAGAGGTAATGCGACTAGAAATTGAGGTTTGGCCAACGGGCATGTTATTCGATGCTGGTGAGCAATTAGTTATGAAGATTTCAGGACATTTCATGGCCCCTGTCGAGTTTGAGGCGTTACAGGGAACCTTTCCTGTTCGCAATAAAGGGCAGCACTCTGTTTTCTGGGGTGGAGCATCTGCCAGCTACCTCGAAATTTCGACTTTATGCCTTTGACTTGTCTAGAAACATTAATAGCTTCGGCGAGTGCTAGTTTGGAAGAATACATTTTAAGATATTGATACGAAGAATTTCAGACAAAGATGAGCTTTCAACCCTCGTACAGAGCACGACTCAACAATCATCTGTGCTACAATTCCAGCATTCTGTATTGCCGTCTCACAGGCTTTATGCCTAACCCATCGGGGGTAGTCCGCCGGTATATACGACGGATTTAGGGTGGGGCACTTTTGTATAGGGGGAATTTTCGGGGTTAAGATACGGTGGATTTAATTTCAGGGTATAGTACTTACCTTACAGTGATCTGTGAAATGAGTCTCCCCCCCCCAAGAACTCCCCAATGCCTTTAAATTTAGCGCCAAGGCACACTAGCTCTAAACAGCCAGTTACATATTATTTGTTGAAGCTCTAGTTTGCTTTAGGCCACCACATCGCTCAAAGAGCTCAAAGGAATCAAAGGGATCAATGAATCAATGAGGTGGATTTATTCTTTGTTTGGCCACATATAAATAGTGGTCAGATCCTCATTTTGTTCTCTATCATCATCATCATTCAGAGCTTCAATATTATCGCGGTTTATGCATCATTTCTTTAGCTTCATCGCTCGTCATTATTTATTATTATATGCGGCAGTATAAGAGGCGGTATAGTAGGCAGTATAGAGAGTAATATAGAAAATAATATAAGTAGTATAAAGACCAATATAGTAAGTAGTGTAGAGAGTAGTATAGTAGGTATAAGAATATAGAATAAGTATTCAATACCTGGTACATGCTTGTATTGTTGTATTGAACTATTCGGAATTTAGGCGGTTACTCCTGCAGTGAAGGTACTTAAAGATTTTTTTTTTTTTATTATTGCGGAGTGGCCGCATGTACCCGTCAGATCACGACACCCACTTCGGAATATTGCCGTTACATAGTACTATGATCATTTTATCGTAGTCGATTCAACAACTAGTCTCCGCCACTATATCCCCCACCGTCTTCATCGGCCTTGCATTATTCTCCCCCACATCCAACGCCACAAGAATCCGACTCACGCAGTTGTACCCGGCAATCGTCGCCGTCAACTCCACAATCTCCCGCTCAGAAAACCCAAACTCGCCCAGCCGAGAGAACACCTCATCATCCACCGTAACCAGCTTCGTCATCTGGTCCGTGTATTGGAGCACCGCTCGCTGCTGGACATTCAAGCCCGAATCTTCCCATCCGGTAGTCATTGGCTTTGTCCACGGTGGGAGAGCCAACGAGTCCTGCAGCACTGCAGGACTCACCTGGGCCTTATACGCTAACGGGGCATGGATATTCCATTCGTAGACCGCCTGGTTCAGAACGGCAACTCGACAGATGGCAAGCTCTAGTAAGCCGGAGTCAACGATGGTCTCCGTACGCAGGGCCCCAACGAAGCTGTTGTAGCCGTCAGCCACCGGAGGGGAGTGTAGAAGGGTCAGATCGAGAGGGATGAGTGGGCGTGGGTTTCTTCTGGCAGCAATTCGAGAGTAGATTCGGGTAGTGTCGGTTGACTCGTCTGGGGGGGTTGTTGGGGCGTAGGGAAGACGCATGGTTCTGATTTTGGTTTCTTGTGTTGCTACAAAAACAAAAAGGAAGGGACAATTATCGTTGGAGTCGAGAAAAAAGGCCCAATCGACTCTATTTATTACTTTGCATGATGTCTCCACCACCTGGATCACTAGTGATATCACGGGCTGTCGGCGTATCGCCGGGCTATGCCATCGCATAAAAATCCGCATATGTGAACTTAATAAGCACAGATGGTCATTTCGGGTTCTTGCGAGGTATAATTCTCTATATGAATAGTCCTGGGAAGATTTCTCAAAGCTCAAGATCCTTATTGTAACCTATACTAGTACTTCGAAGCACCCCCGGAAAAAGAATGATGGATGCAATATGATTTCACTAGGAAATATTCATTCGTGGTAAACGACTAACACGAGAACTGGTGGAGTATATCCAATCCCACGTTCCGAGTGTCCCAGTAAATTCCTACGCCAAAGTCCCTGTTTCTCCACTAACTGCATCATAATATACCGTAAGATATGCCCCACGAGATTCTGTATAGGACAGAGTCACCCACCGCTGAACACGGGTGGTTTCTTCGAAGTTCTGAGATGGGCTGAACAAGTTAGTTGGTATCTTGCATACGCTGAGTGAGATCTAACCCACAAAAGAATGCTCATGTCGCTGAGGTACGAAGGGATCCCCTCCCACTCTAAATAGCGGAAGAACTGGGTAAGACGGTCTGCCACAAACTGGTCATTCCTTTGATGTAAAGTGAGATACAATTGGGGCTTTGGTCCGCCATGTTGAGTGATCTCATAATTAATCAACAGGGATTGCGGATACATCTCATCCTGGGAAACCGGAGTGTCGCTGAGTTGGAGAGTGTCCCAGAATCTTTCTGCGATGGTGAGACCTTTCATAGTGGTCTCATCTGTTAAAGCGCCCCCGAGAGTCCAGAAGGAGCGGATGTCTTCGCGTGCAAGCCGGTGGTGGGCGAAGACACCTTGATACGCGGGGATTTGGCCATGGACACGCAATCCAGACCGAGTAGGACTGCCTCCGCAGCTTTGGCCTTTACCAAAGGTTTGAAGTACTCCCTGATCAGGAATAGGCCGGGGACCTCTGCGCCTAGTCGATCGATTGCGCTGAAGAACATAGTGGATCCAGGGATTCCAGTGAGCTTTGACGGAGGCAGGGACAAGTAGTACACCTTTGGTGTGATGGTGCCGTCCTTTTTTAAATCAAGGGCAACGCCCTTCGTTTGCCATTGATATGGGGCAAGTTTCTCCGCTAAATGTTGTGCATCTCCATTCCGAATGGCAAACTCTGATTCGAAATGGTTCATCCAGCGTAAATCGATGTTGGGGTCAATCAGGGCAAGTTTACCCAGAAACTCCCTGGTGCCAAACTGAGCCAGGGGATCTTGTGGTAAGCCAGAAAACTCGGTAAGCACCGCAAAACTCATTCGAACCGTTGCACCCGTCTTCTGGAAGTTCATACTGAAATCGATAGGGTACCCATCTTTATTGAGTTTGCTGAAAAACCGTGGGGTTGTCCCGGGCGCGAAGAATGGGCCAAGAACCGGTATAACATGGAGATAGAAGCATGACATGTATTGGTACTGCAGATGAATATCATAGTTGCACTGTCTCAACATGGCGTTAAGCAAAGGAGCACAGTTGAGCCACCATAGTTCGTGATCATGATTGGGGAACCCTAGAGCTCGACCCAGGACTTTCCAAGGAAGTTTTACAGGCGTATCCTGTTTTTCACTGAAGGCTGGCTCTACCCCGGACTCAGTAACGTCGAGCGACATGTCAATTACGAGGTGAAAGTGAAATAGGGACGGAAGTATTGAGAACAGGGAATGATTTGGGTAGTCTTCGGGTCAGGGCTAGACGTGGACATGAGAGGGATCATCTGGGTAAGCATACCTCCATAATATATGTCGGTCGAGAATGGATACGAGAGATGTAACGTGAGTTTCCTCCATGGCGACTGATAATACACGAGGGGTGTTGACGTGTCATGAGGGGTGGGATGAAGCTGTACAAGGTTACTTTCTTTTTTTTTTTTTTTTCAAGCGTCGAATACTCTCCGTCAAGGTGCATATTTTGCCCAGGCCCATGTGTATCCCCGCCGGTGTACAGTGGATTCCTACCTGTTCCGGCTCGTCCTTTTCTGAATTATTATGCAGTAAGATTCTCGTCACGCAAAACGCATGATCTCTCGTGTACATTCTGATCAGCTATAATATTCAACAAACAATGAACGCAAAGTAGGACACATGTCATCCTTGTATCTTATTCGCCACCACAATCAACCGAGTTGCTTCCGCCACGATGCCCTCATCTGTGCGAAGCTGCTCATACTCTTCTTCGATTTCCTGCCGCGCCATGCTCCGGAGATGGTTGGGGAGATGACCGAGAAAGTTGCCGAATGAGCTTGCTTCAATGAAGTCGACCATTTCACTTGCAGACTTGGTGATAAGGACGTGCGGGGCGAAGAAAATACTCTGACACTGGAAACCGGCATCATGAAGAAGAGACTCAAGATGTTTCTTCGTGGGAAGGCTTGCATCACCTTTGGTAGATTCGATATAAGACCGATAACGCTCTCTTGCCATCACGCGCTCCTTCAGTATTTCATGTGGGTACGGATGATCTCCCGAGCCTGTTGTAATTCCCAGACGGCCGTTTGGCTTTAATACTCGGGCGAACTCATGTAGGGCCCTGGCTTTGTCGGGCAGCCAATGGAAAACAGCGTTCAAGTAAACAACATCGAAGCTGGCGGAAGCAAAGATGGAGAGATCCAAAGCATCTCCCACAAGGAAGGACAGGTTTTCTCTCGCCCTTTTGCTTGCAATTTGAATGCGAGTGGCAAGGGGATCGATTCCAGTCACCTTCCCATGCGGTCCAACGAGATCCGCAGCATCTACGCCAAGTCGGCCTGTTCCACAGCCAACATCGAGAACGATCTCACCTGGCGTAAACTTGAGCTGCTCAAGAAGTACTAAGCCGGCCTTATATTGATTTTCGCTTGCAGCTTCGTAGATGTCTGCTAGCGCCCCAGTTTCCATAATGAGGCTAATATCTGCCATGTTGATGATAAAGTTTCTTATTGTTCAAGATGTAGTTCCAGGAGACTAGAAGTTGAGATCCCTGGATCAAAGCTCAGCTGAGAACTTGAATCTACAGCAGAGAGGTAGTATATCATTATCAGCGGTAAGCAGAAGCATATTTCCAAAAAAAAAAAAAAATACAATAAAAAGAACCTTGGGTTTTAAAAAAAATGTTTAGTCAGTTTAGTCCAACCTCGTGACACAGGGCTGGAGCTCTACCGATGGCCCGTTTAAGAATTCGTCTGTCTGCGAATCTGCTGATCATCGGCTTTTCAACAATGACTTGGACGACTAGATTCATCCCTGTATTGATTGCCTTAGCGTACATATCCTTTATTCTCCGATTGATTCCATTATCTGTGCAATATGCATGATACATATTAAAGAGCCAGCCCGAATTCCCATCCGACTGTCACCCCAGAGTCTAGTGTCAGTCTAGACAAATTGCCACGCAATGCAGTCCGGTTTCAAACAACTCATGAACAAGAGAATGCCAGGAAAGAATTGAAGAGATAAGGAAATGCGACTGAAGTATGGCATGGCATTGCGAATGAATGAGGATGGCACAGTAAAGCTGGCAGTCTTACCTCCGAGACATGCGATGTCTATAAGAATCCATAAAACCACCCAAGATGCTCTCGTTTTGCCTTAATAGAGCCACACACTTGCCTTGGAGTATTCCCCCATATCTAAGTTGCATAGCTTTACAATGCCAGAAAACCCCATACCGGCGTGCAACTTGATGAAGTTGCTGAAAAATGTGGTGGAGAAGGCTCCCTCTCGAGGGATCACAGTTCACGGCCCTGGAAATATGGAATCTCCCATACGCTTGAGCTACAGAGACATACACGAAGCGACAATCCGGAATGCAGGATCCCTAGGATCCATTCCCGGCTTTCAACGCGGATCAATCGTACTGCTACACCTTGACAACCACGTCGACAACATCATTTGGCTCTGGTCCTTATTGTATGCCGGTTGCATCCCCGTGATGTCCACGCCATTTCCACACGATGAACGGCTACGAAGAGCACATTTGTTACATCTCAAGTCCCTTTTGCATAATCCAATATGTCTAACACATGAAAAACTGGTGGGCGAATTCGGTTGTCAGAATACCATTCTCCAATTGCGCACTGTGGAGTCAATCGGCTCCAATAAGCGGCACTGCACTGAAACCCCAAAAGATGCAGAGCCCAGTACCACCGATGATAGTATTGCCATAATAATGCTTACCTCGGGAAGTACTGGCCATGCCAAAGGTGTCCCATTGACCCATCGACAAATTCAGACATCCCTGGCGGGGAAACAACAGTTCTTATCATTAGGTGCGACCTACACGACGTTGAATTGGATTGCTCTCGATCATGTGGCAAGCCTACTAGAGATGCATTTTCACCCAATGCTTGTCAATATGGACCAAATTCACGTCCACCCAGCAGATATTGTTGCTGATCCGAGGCGTCTGTTGCATTTCATCAGTCAGTATCGCGTGCAGAAAGTGTTCGCACCCAACTTTCTTCTCGCGAATTTGTATCGAGAGATCGAAACAATGGGCCCTCTTCCAGATCCAGGATGGGATCTTAGCTGTCTGCAATACCTTGTCTCCGGCGGTGAGAGTAATACGGTGCAGTGTTGTGCTACTCTCGCGGATATCCTGTCCAGATATAAGGCACCGATGAATTGCATTGTGCCATCATTTGGAATGACAGAAACATGTGCTGGATTTACATGGAATACCAATTTCCCTGCATACGACATGAGCAAAAATTTTGAATTCGCCTTCCTAGGGGGCTGTGTAATTGACGGCATTCGAATGCGCACAACATCGATATCTGATCCAGGACTACTTGTTGAGCAAGACACCATAGGCAATTTTGAGGTCACCGGACCCATTGTGTTTCGAGAATACTACAACAATCCCGAGGCAACAAGAGACGCATTCACCAAAGATGGATGGTTCCAGACAGGAGACCTTGCCATTATTGACGCTGCAGGGCAGCTCAACATAGTAGGACGTTCAAAGGATGTGATCTGTATTAACGGAATAAAGTATTCATCGCATGAAATTGAACATACCATTGAAGATGCGAGAATCTCGTCCCTCACGCCGGGCTTTACGGTATGCGTTCCATATCGACCCGACGGAGCCCAAACCGAACAACTGGCAGTTCTATACCTCCCCCTTTATAACCAGGGCGACAATCAAAGGCAAGAAGACATTGAGGCAAGAATGCAAGCGCTGAACGAGATTACTCGAGTCTCTCTCTTCATGACCGGTTCACGCCCCTACGTCCTCCCCCTCAACCGTTCTACGCTGGTAAAAACCAGCCTGGGGAAATTGTCTCGCAACAAGATCAAGAACTCGCTAGAGACCGGGACATACGTGGAACTGGATCAAATCAACACCCAAATCATCAAGGCGTACCTTCTATCTCACATCACCTCCCCCCAGGGTCATCTCGAGACTTCGCTCCTGGAAGCTGCTCTCAAGGCACTGCCTGTCTCACCCGATGAGTTTGGGGTCGAAACCCCCTTCCTCGGCATTGCTATAACCTCGATGGAGTTGATCTCTTTCAAAAAGAATGCCGAGGACCTCACTCGCCAGGATATACCGATGTTCTACATATTGACCTGCCCCACAGTTCGCTACCTGGCTCGACAACTACAAGACGACCACCGGGGATACGACCCGGTTGTGTCGATCCGCCCCAACGGAACAAAGACACCACTTTGGCTGGTTCATCCAGTTGGCGGCGAAGTTCTGGTTTTCGTACACTTGGCCAATCTGTTCACTGACCGTCCCGTCCACGGGCTCCGGGCTCGTGGCCTAAACCCTGGAGAGAGACCATTCCGAGATATCCATGAGGCTTCGGCTGAATACTACACCGCGCTGAAACGGAAACAACCCCGCGGCCCATATGCCGTAATTGGTTACTCCTATGGGTCATTGGTTGCCTTCGAAATTGCCAAATTACTGGACCAGAATGGCGACAATGTACAGTTCTTCGGCTCTCTGGACCTTCCACCCTACCACGCGCAGGTCATTTCCCAGGGGGATTGGACCACCAGTCTCCTACATCTAGCCAGCTCCATATCGATTATCGCAGAGACCGACATGGGATCCCTGTTGACAAAGCTGGAATGCAAGTCCCAAGACCAGGCAGTTCAGCTTCTACTCACTTTATCCCCGCCAGAAAGACTCCGTGAACTGAACATGACGGCCCAAGGTCTGAAGCAATGGGCGCATCTGACCTTTGCCATGACCCAGGCCGTGAAAGGATACACCCCAACGGGGAAAATTCAAAGTCTGGATGTCTTCTACACCGCCCCGTCTGATGCATTGGGAGTCCGGGAGGAAGAGTGGCAATCGCAACATCGGCAGTGGTCCCGATTCGGGCGCCTTGAGACAAGGTTTCACGCGGTGCCTGGATTACATTACCGGCTGCTGGATAAGGAGAATGTCCATAGCGTGTATAGGATTTTGGCACGGGCGATTTTGGCACGAGAGCTCTAGGGCGTATACTACGTCTATGATTGGGTTAGGTAGAATGTTTCCTCAGAATCAGTCTATTCAATTATTGAGGCCAAGCTTATTATGTATCTGATGGACTTCTATGTTGTTGCTCGATTACCCGGGTCTGAATATGGGCAGGAGGACTATGATGATGGTGCCTTTTGTAGGAATTATTCCATGTTCATTTTGGAACACGAGAGTGACAAGCCACTATACAAGATAGTCGCTAAGTGTTCGGTGGGTGAGATGATTGTAGGATGGAATTAAATGGCTCCCTCATTGGTGCACAATCCCTTGTAGGCTATGACGACTTGGGAACAAATTGTAGTGAATTCATTCAATGGCCAGGCATCAATCATGTAAATTATGGAATTAAATATTTTTTAATTATAATGCATTAGGATAGTTGATTTTTTAAAATTAAAAAAAAAGAAAGAAAGAAAGGAAGAAAAAAATAAAGATGGAAAGAACAGAATTTAGGATATTAATAGCTCGGTCCAGGCCTAGAGGGTGCGCGGTGAATTCACTACTACTACTACTACTACTACTACTACTGGCATCCAGACCTCACCACTACATAGTTGGTCAGTAGATCTCCTCTTCTCCATCCTCTTTTCTCCGGTTCCTAGTGGGTCCTAGTGGGTCCTGGATGGGTTCAATAAGATCGTTTTTCATCGTCCTGATCTATGTGCCTCGGGGTAGATCTACTGGAGTTCTCTCACATTAAATTACACGGCAAGGGAGACGAATCTGTTAAGCCACCTTGCGCAGTCTATTTGTACGGAGTATGGCACTCACAAGAATCGATCTAGTACTGTCTAATTGGCACCCTATCGTATGGATTCCATGACGATGCCATCCTCGATGGAACCACGCACTACTAGCAACTAGCAACTAGACGGTGGACCTCGGTTCCTCGGGAAAGACTTGCGCACTATAGATTAAAAACGGGTCTTAGCCTGGTCGTCTAGCGCTTGGGGCAATTCTTCAAGGCAGAAAAGGCCTCTCTCACACACACTCACTGTGGGGTAACTAACCATTAATGACCTCCACCCTCAATCCAGGAAACGCCGGACGTCATCCTTAATCAAGAATATCATCCACCCCCTGCACCGGTGGACAACCACGCTGCCGCTAACCACCACAACGATCCATAAATATATAACCAATTTCTTTTTTAGGATAAACAAAAATGTCCACTTCGCAAGAAGACCTCGACTACTTCCGAGCAATCCCCCAATGTGCCAAGCTCCTAGACCAGCCAGGGGTGCACATTGGGGGCAAGAACCCTGCCACGCTGACGCGAAACCCCCTGATAGACGAAACCCTCAGACTAAACGAGGGCATCATCCGAACCATGTATTACAGCCAAGCGGAGGACGGTTCTACGGCCGCAGACGGCCCACCCATGGGTGTGCAGTTTCTCCAGCTCGGCAAGGGCGTGATCGGGCAACCCGGCATGATCCATGGGGCATTTCAATCCGCACTCATAGACAATTTGACGGGGACGATGATCGCGATGACGGGGATCGATCAGGGTCGGGGGATGCTGACTCTAGGGTTGAATATCTCGTTCAAGAAACTGCTGTTCGGGCCGACGGTTGTTATCGCTAAGGCGTGGCTGGATCGTATGGAGGGGAGGAAGATGTTTATTCGTGCGTCGGTTGAGGACTTGGAGGGGGATGTCTGTACGACTGCGGAGGCGCTGTGGATTATACGGAGGGAACAGAAACTGTGAGATGGGGGTTTGTCTGGTTCTACGTACGTGATAGGAAGGTTTGAATGGATGTCATCTATCCTGTTGGATGTGCTGACGATGAGTGAATGAATTGGTTTAGCGACTCTATGTTGAAATAGGATGAGATCGATATGTTGGCATACTATCGAGCTGTTTCATAATAATTTATGTGAAGTAGATGGAATACTTCGATCAATGAAAATATATTTTGGCCAGTATGAAAGTACTTCGTTCATGGTGTGCACTTACCGACTTGTTTTGCAGGTTGGAAATCTTCACATCAGAACTCTGGCCTACATATACTGTTGGGATGGAAAGTTTGATATTGCCTTTTTTTCTTTTTTTTTTTTTGGTGACCTCGTTCGATTGATACTCGGATTTATAGTCCTTGCTTCATCATGATATGGTGATAAGTCTAGATAATTACCGCGCCATGGCTACCTAAATCACTAAGACTTTTCAGCTATACGCCCTCATCTTTTTGCTTCAGAGCCTTCTTATCGGCCCGCTGCGGAGCCACCGTCTTCTTGGTATACTTTCGCGTATCCACGCTTGGCACGAACACGGCTGCGATACAACCGAGAAGACCAAAAGCCAGAGCCACCTGATATGACAAGTGTGCGCCTGTGAGATAAGAAATCTTGTTTCCCAGGGCTGCCGCGGCCTCAATATCCGGGGTAATACCGGGAATCCCCTCAAAGGCGGCCGAAGTGCCCGCTGCCGCCGCGGTGATGAGACGGGTGACGACATCGGTGGGAAGATTGAATTTGGAGACGTTAGCAGTTACCTCTTTTGGGAGAATTTCCGCATATTTGTTGTTTGTGACGTTGCTGAAAATGGCCGTCGCGACAGCTCCGGCGAGCAGACGCGATGTTCCCGCAAGACCAGCTGCTGTTCCACTGTGAACGTTGAGTATCATCGTCAGTGCTGTCAGGGGCCAGCATCGATGATGGAAAAACTTACATGTCCTCCTGGTACACAATACCAAACCCTACCAACACCATGCCGTTCAAGATGATGAGACTCGAGCACATGGATATAATCACTGTCAAGATAATGGATTTGACTGGATTGTCCATGCTTGCAGTTGACATCGCACCGACGCAGGCAGTCTGGAGAGCTACAGCGAAGAATACCTGCCACCTCTGATGGCCAATCTTCTTGCTGAAGGCGACAAAAATACCACCTAGGATAGTTCCCAATGGCAGAACCTCGGCGTAAAGACCTTTAGAGATCTCATCGCCGGCGTAGAGTAGCTGTGACAGGCGTGTCCACAGGGTCGCATTGCTGTAATATTGCATTCCTCCTACAGCCATGACAGCCATGGGCATTGTGAAACTGATGACCGAAGACATCGTCAGCACTTAGATAAAAAGAAAGACCACTGGTGGCAATCGAGGAGAATCCGTGTTTGAGGAAAGACTCACTGCCTGACTGCCTTGAAGAGACGCGGAGGAAACAGCGGCTCCTTCAAGTCTGCGTATGCTTCATAGAACCCTAACACCACCAGTGCCAGGAAGCCGATAACGATTGGCACGATCGACGCAGCACTCTTCCACGGATACAGACTTCCCCCCCAGCTGAGGCCGATGATGAACAACATGCATCCGGCAACGAAAAGAAACAGGCCCAAGTAATCGAAGTCCTTGAGAATTTGGGTCCTCGTCTTGCCATGCTCAGCTTGTCGATCACTAAACTTCGGGGGGTTGTAAAAGAAGAATAGGCAGAAGAAGTTCAGGACCTGGAATGCAATCATCGTGTAGTAGCAGATCCTCCAGTTCTGCGTGTTTCGGATGATGACCCACGCAATCAGCGGCATCACCTGCGCGATAATCGAGGAGGCATCAAAAAGACCAATTGTCACCGCCCTGTACCTGCTAGGGACAATTTCCTACCAATTATCAGTACATCCATGGGGTCTTTCTGAGAGGAGTTCGCGCCGTTGTGCTTACCTGAACCGCGCCGAAAGACATCTCAAGAAACCCCGACCCCGCACCAAAGATGGCACCTCCGGCGATCATCTGATCGATCGTCTTGCCAGTAGCTGAGATGATACTCCCGACAATGAGAATGAGAGCTCCCGCGAGAAAGAAATAACGCCGGCCGAATATGTCTGATAACCGTCCTCCGATGGTGACAAACATAGCTCCACCGAGGTTCCACGAGATCGTAATCCAGGTATATCGCGGGTCGGGACCCAACTCTGCGTTAATGTAGGTCAGAATGGCCGGTGGAATAAGGAGAGTAAACAAGTAAGTATTATAGCACATGGCCATAGACTATCCAATGTTAAAAAAAAAAAAAAGTTAGCACCAGACCCTTGCGAGACAGACAGAGACAGAGAGGGGCAAACGATAACACGTACAATAGCAGCCATACACGTCCGCCATGTCAGGCCAACCTCTTCACCGGTGGTCTGAAGATGGTGAACAATCTGCTCGTTGGCATCCTCCGAGGAAACAGAAGCGGCAGCCTGCGCACTGTCGCTGGTGCTGTCTACCACATAATCGGCATGATGTGTCGTGCCCTTCTCGTCATTGACGGTCATGGTGACAGTTTAAAAAAGATCGTCAGGCGAAAGCCCCCAGAATTTCCAATAATAAAACAGGTCTAGACGGGGTGGTCAGGCTAGTGAAGAATTGACTGCGTGTTCGACCTACTGTATCTGGCGACAGAGCCCACTTATCAGGGGGATATTTTGTCTCCAATTTCCCACGGGGAAGGATATCCGTAGAATTGGTTCCCCCCCACACGCCAAGTTATGTAAGGTTTGCACTAAATTGATTCGATAGAGGATTAGGGGCATATTTAACGAGGCTAAGCAGTGGTTGTGCCTATTGCTGATCTTGTGGCGTATTGGGGCGACGGAAAAGCTCAACCCACTCACTGCTCCGCATTCTTATATCAATCATTCCAGGGAATCCGGGGTATTTGGGCGGGGGAAAATGATATCCGGCAACAAAGGGCTAGGCTTCATAAATCTTATTCGGAGTTAATTAGTATAACAATTTTTATTCTCTTTTCCTCAAATTTGTTGGAAATTGCCCCGAAACAATTTTTATGAATTATTCTTATGCCGACGAGTTACTGTCTTTACTAAAACTTAATATCGACCCCTGGTATAGCTTCCCTTGCCCTAAGTTTAGGTCTGCATTATTTGCCTCATTTGACGTAAGTTAGTTCATACTACAGGGAAATAAACAAAAATAAATCACTGGCTTACTACGGTTAGTTTACATTTCTTTCTTAGGCAATTCTTAAGTCACTCGGTATAAGAAGTGACACAGAGGTAGTACAATAAAGAAGAAACACTTCTCTGGCAACCGCTATGGCTACTTTCGTAATTAACCTTTCCCCTCTCTTCGTCAATTTTCCTAGATTGTCCTCCTCGTGGACTACTGCCGAAGCTAATGTCCTAAGGTGTGTTTGATCTCCCTGACATGATGTCATTTTCATTGGTGATAGCATTTGCTTATGGTTACCATCGATGCTGGTATGTGCCACTCTGTTCTCTTGGGACATTCCAACGTGCCACTATACTGAGAAAATAATTATATTCCTCCTATTGTCAGTATTACTTGAGGAGCGGGTTTTGACCTATACTTCAGCCCCTGTGCCACAAACAAGTATTGAGCCAATTCCATTATATTGCCCTAGACTTTGAACTTTACAGAAAAAGAATGAAAAAAAAAGGAAAACCCCCTTTCAAACAACCCTATCAATAAAGCTTCACTGAAAAAATGGCTCCGATATTGAACAGTATCTATCTAACCCATCCAATATCTGACACCCGAAGGGCGTTCGATATCATTTGCTCCGCTGGTACCGACATCTGGGACAAGGCCCCTTCAACTTACACCTTCAATGCGCCAATGATCTACCAGGCTACTACCAAGAACGCCTTTATCTCAGCTTAAGTAACAGTCTCTGCCAACTTCCATGACCGATTTGACCAGGGAGGTCTTTGTCTTGTCGTCAAGACCGCCGACAAAACTCGGTGGATAAAAGCTGGCGCTTATGGTGCGGATGGTCAATCTTCGGCTGTACATCAAATCACTTTTTAGGAAGCCATTCCCCAGGATGCGGAAATCTGGGTAGGCCCATACCCTGCGAAACCAGCGCCCAATGGTGAAACAGGTGACTTGGCGGTGCATTTTGAAGATCTAGTCATTAGAACACGTGGGGAGGATGGGGCAGTATAGCTGAGCATGAAGGATCAACGCACCTATTGTTCGGCAGAAAATTAATCATTTGTATACCTCCAGAGAAGACAGTGAGGTTGATTTGTTACATAGGCATCCTAGGTAATATCGTTGGCCACATATTTCATCAGGGTTTCGTAAACCAAAGGCTATTTTTCAAAGAACCTTGACACAGTCGCCAAAGATAGCTGCATGCATTGTCATGCGGACTTTGATGAGTGGTTGGCTCCATGATATCAGACGATCTCCAAGTGTCGATAGAGAAAATGTTTGATTATTAAAGTATTAGAGAGCGTCGTTCGTGTTTAGGCACAATACTGGATTGTATATTAATTCTGTTTCAGACGGAAAGTCTTGCTTGGGGGATCCGCCAATTGTCGGAGGTTATTCCATCCACCCCGTAGTTTAGAAGGAGATGATCGACCATCAGGGCCTGAACACATCGATGGAACCGGGTAAATCCTATGAATATGACAAAAACACCCTGGAAGCACTACCGACATATAAAGGAACAGGTCCAGAACTATCACAGGGAAAATATCTGACATGCACCAAATCCAACTCCCATCATAAAATAACATCATATCTAGAAAGAAAGAAAAAAATGCGGTGGACACGGCCAAATATCTGGACCGCCGTGTTTCTTTCAACCGTCACCCAGGGCCTACGACATTCTAAGCTTCCCCGACAGGCCTCAACCATTGTGGTCGATACAAGCACCGTTCACCAAACCATCGATGGATTTGGATTTTCCGAAGCGTTCGGACATGCAGCAGAGATCCAAGCCCTAGACGAGGATCTACAACAACAAGTCTTGGACATGTTGTTCGATCCGAGCAAAGGAGCCGGCTTTACAATCCTTCGGAACAGAATCGGTTCTACCGCTGGGACAAGCATTGAACCTACTGGTCCTGGGTCTCCAGATGCCGAACCAACATACACCTGGGACGGCGATGACTCCGGCCAGGTATGGCTCTCGCAACAAGCGATTAAATACAACGGCAACAGCAAAATCTATGCCGATGCATGGAGCGCGCCAGGGTACATGAAGACTAACAACGACGAGGCAAATGGCGGGTACCTCTGCGGCGTCACTGACCAAACGTGCCAGACTGAGGACTGGAAACAAGCATACGCCGATTATCTGGTCAAATATGTGCAACTGTACGCCCAGGAAGGCGTGGATATCACGCATCTTGGATTTCTGAACGAGCCCAGTTACACACCGGACTACTCCTCGATGAACTCGGACGGTCAACAGGCGGCCGACTTCCTGGCCGTGCTCCGCTCCACTGTTAAAGACGCCGGACTCAGTACCTCGTTGACATGCTGCGATGATTTCGGCTGGGACGACCAGGCGGATCTACTGAGTGGGATCCAGGCCACCAACGGAGAGGAGTTTGTTGACATCATCACCGTACATACGTACGCCTCACAGCCAACCTATAAGATGAACACCTCTAAGCCCGTCTGGATGACCGAGGCGTGTGTTACAGATCCGTGGAGCATCACATGGTATGAGAGTGGTGCCGAATCCGAGGGCTATACATGGGCAAACCGGATCTTTACTGCGATTGTTGACTACGACGTTTCCGCCTATCTCTACTGGATTGGCGCCGAGGCCGCTGATGTGAACAGCTTCCTCGTCAACTGGCGGAACGATGTCATCGAGACTTCGGGTCGTTTCTGGGCGTTTGCGCAGTGGAGTCGGTATGTCCAAGTCGGCGCTACTCGCGTGAATGTTACTGGTTCTCCTGATGGGGTTAAAACCGGCGCGTTTCGGAACCCTGACGATACTTTTACGATGAACTTTTTGAACACGAATGATGATAGTGTTACTGTTTCTGTTGATTTGAGCGGAGTGGCTGCTTCGGGTGTTAAAGGCTATGTTACCGACAATAACAATAGTCTGGGGGGGCTGAATGCGACCTTCAGCGGTGGTATTGTGGGGGCAAGTCTTCCTGGACGTTCCATGGTCGCATTGGTTCTCTCCTAAGAGCAACTAGGAAGCAGGGTGTGGGAATTCTCTGTGTATTTTATCTATATATATACATGACTCCAAGGGGTGGTGTAAGTCAGCCATTAAGTCGTATAGTGTTGCACTGACATGGAATAATCAAACAACCATGGAATCTCTTGTTGGTTAATATAACGCACATGTAGTTTCTTAAAAAGCACTTGGGGCCACTGCTGCAGGACCCCAGGTAATTGGGCCATCAGTTATGGCACCTACACGGAACTTGATATTTGCCTTGGCGCAAGCCTTGGTCATATCCTCGAGGAGATCCGAGGTCTGCATGAACAGCAGCGAGGATTTAAAAGTAATACGCGCCAACACCGGTGTGAACTCCATATCATGCTCCACATGATGCTGTAGTTTTTGTGAGAATGTCCGGAGGTTATCGAGACTCCCAGGATCGGCGATCTGGAGAGTCTCAATTGAAGATGGAAGAAATTGCCCCAGTGACGTGACGGATGAATCCTCCTCCCCTTCGGCTCCGGTGACAAGGTTTGGCAGGTTCTTCATTCGGAGATGCAGTGTCTTTAGGGCAGTGAAGTCCCTGAAGGAAGGCAGCGGATCATCACAGTTGTGAGGACTTTTGTGCCTGCGAAACCTCTCCTGGATATCCAGCCAAACTGTTTCGAGGGATTCTTTGAAAGGGAGAAGATCGTTATATAGAGCATGTGGCTCAAAGCTTTTACATCCGCGGTGGAAGTACCTGAAAGACAGGAGTGTTTGGCACGAGCTCATCAACTTCGATAAGTCCCAATCCCCATCCGATCCATCAATCTCAATATGTGTAACTGGAGACGTTCCAACCATCTCAGGTGCATCCCCTACCGTATCATAACCAAACCCTGACGCGCCCCGTAGATTCTTCGCGTGGAATCGGCGCATTGAAGGTAAGAGGACAAAAGGCATCAAGTGCTGCGTGCAAATCTGCGTATCATCGCTGTCCCAATCCACAAAAGCTTTTTCGAGATGTGGGAAAGCCGGAATCTGACGGAAGCTTCCATTTATCGCCCATTTCAACACATAGTGTATCCACAGTGCACAATAGGGGAATTCCGCCTCCAGGCGCTGCACATTGGGCAGGAGGGTCAGAAGCAATGCAACCCACGCATCTCCATTTCCCATTTTAACTTCACTCATCCAGAATCTAGCCTCGTCGTCGGAGCGCGCCACACGTTTGGCTTGTTCGTATAATGGGTCAAAATCGACATCTTTAAGATTAATGCTGCCGTCTTGCGACCAGTCCAGATGCTCATCATCACCGTTGATGCGAAGATCCTCTTGCCACCCATGGAACGCTTGCTCAAAAGTTGCCTCGTTGAAGCCCAGATACGTTTCCCAGGCGGACAGGTGCACAGTCTCCACGGACGCCGCGAGAGATGGGTTCTTCGCGAGTGTATTGACGACCTGGACAATTGGGCGCAGGAGCTTGCCACCCGTCCATAGATTTTTGTACAGCAATGGCAGGAAGAGCTCATGGAATCGTCGCGAACAGCATGCGAGATTCAAGCGGTCTTTAGGGGTCTCGAGGTACCCACATATCTCCAGCACAACTTCCAGGGGGAAAGTCGACAAAGTGGGGCTAGAGATATGCATGTTTGGGAGCGATGAGAGAGGGTCTAAGCGCTGTGGAAGTTTAAAAAGAGCCCCTGTAAGAAAGAAACAGGAGGATTCGTTAATAATACTGAGCTGCTCAATTCCACTGACAGCTTGTCACTGTGGTAGAAGGAACTGAGGAAGAAGCTGAAACCTCGTATTCTCATCGCTAGTTGGGTCACATGATCATTGATTTGCCCTAATCGGTCCGGATTGACGACGATCGTGAGATTGGCATTAAGTGTCGTAGACGACCCTTCATATTCTTATAGTGTCTACATATAGCCACAGACGGTGCGATATAGACAGAAAGGCATAGAGCATCATCCAATCAGATAGGGACGAGATACGAGGCTGAGAAGTAACTACTTGGAGTTAGTTAATGCTGGACACTGACACAGCCTCCCGAGGCGCATTCAACTCTTTTGAATCTGTCTACCTCGGAAATTGTAAATACTAGCACTTTCCACTGCTCACAGGATTTGTTCCTTCTAATTTTCCCATTCATACACTTATCGACGCTGCCATACCGAGCCAAGTTGTGCGGCTCAGTCGTTGTCAGATGGACATTCCCCCGCCAGGAGAGCTTGGTAAATGCGGCTTACCTCATCTGGCATCACGACAAAAGACCTTCCACACAGAAGGTTTGCCTGCCCTGCAACATGAGCTATACACTGTTGCTTGGATATGTGCCTTGTCGTTTGAGATGGCAGCAGCTCAGGCCGTGCTGGACGAGAGGCACGAGCCTCTGCCTACTCATACAGACGACACCAACACATACGCATTGGGAAATATCCAGGGACATAATGTTGTTATTGCATGCCTACCAATGAACCAGTATGGAATAGTCAACGCCGCGACCGTGATGACGAACTTAAAGCGGACATTCCCTGCGATCCGAGTGGGTTTGATGGTCGGCATTGGCGGCGGTGTTCCGAGTATGGCTGATGTGCGACTGGGCGACGTCGTTGTTGGAACCAGAGTCATGCAAACCGACCTCGGGAAAATCGTTGCAGGCGAACAATTGGAACGAACCTCCATCCCTAAGATCCCTCACCAGTTGCTGGGAACAGCCGTGTCCGCACTCCGCTCGAAACACGAACTTGGGCCGAGTCAAGTGCCGTCTATTCTGCAGTTGAAGCTCGAGGGACATGGATATGGCCGCCCAAGTTTACCAGATCGTCTCTTCCTTGCGACCTATCATCACCAAGCTACAACGGGCAGTTGTGATGAATGCGACCATTCAAAGTTAGTACCGCGCATTGCACGGACGTCAAATAATCCTGTCATTCATTATGGTGCTATCGCGTCAGGGAGCCAGGTCATAAAAAATAGTGTTTTCCGAGATGAGGTAGCTCGCCAACTAAATGTCATATGCTTCGAGATGGAGGCTGCGGGTCTGATGGATATCCTTCCTTGTCTCCCGATCCGGGGTATCTGCGACTATTCCGATTCTCACAAAAGCAAAGAATGGCAAAGGTATGCTGCAGCAACTGCGGCGGCTTACGCGCGAGAATTGCTCAAGGAATTGCCTTTAACCGGACAGCGCATAAGAGAGCCCCCAGCAACTAAATCCGGTGAGTGGCTTATTCGTGCTGGAAATATCCTTGACTGACCGTCGGATACGGTGTGTAGATGAGGATCCATCCCAGGAGCGTCGGAAGATGCTGTCAAATTCCCTGAGGTTCGAGCAAGCCGATGCTCGTAAATCCAATATCAATCGAGCTCACGGCAAAACATGTCAATGGTTGCTCAACCATCCTGATTATAAAGCATGGCTAGATCCAGAGAAACTGGCCCAACATCATGGCTTTCTGTGGATCACTGGTAAGCCTGGGGCTGGAAAATCGACGATGATGAAGTTTGCCTACCTAGATATGAAGGAGAAAGACCGCCACAATTGTGCAGTCACAGCTTCGTTCTTCTTCCACGCCGGTGGCGAATATCTGGAGAAATCCGTGCTGGGGATGTATAGGTCCTTGCTATTTCAGCTACTTGAAGGATATCCTGACCTTCAGACAATTTGGGATGATCCTGAGCTCTGTCCCGCCTATCTTTTAAGAGCCTTTCGTTGAATGACCTGAAAGAACTTCTTTATAAAGCGATTTCTCTCCTCGGCCAACGCTCGTTTACATGTTTTATCGATGCGCTTGACGAATGTGATGAACAGCAAGTTCTAGATATGGTTCAGTATTTTGAAGACCTGTCAAAACAATCTACAGCGAACGGGGTGCCCCTGCGAGTCTGCTTTTCCAGTCGGCATCATCCGTATATTATCATACGATGGGGAACACGCCTTACACTAGAGCATCAACCAGGCCATGCAAAAGACTTGGAGGTCTATATTAGGGGCCACCTCCGCGCGGATGACCCGATAATTATCAAGAAACTTCTCCACAAATCCGCTGGCGTTTTTATGTGGGTAGTTTTGGTGATTGAAATCCTCAACAGGGAGTATGCACGAGGCGCAATGTCCCTTAATAGGAGGCTGGAAGAAATTCCGAGCGATTTGAGCGAGCTCTTCAAGGATATACTGCGGCGAGAGAACAGCAATCTGGAGGAACTTCGGCTTTGCTTTCTCTGGATTCTTTGTGCAAAGAATCATTTGACTCCGGATGAGTTTTATCTGGCCCTTTGGTCTGGTCTGTCATCACAAGGTCTGGTCGAAAACGAAATCCCGGATAGTTCGGTGAAGGACGCCAGCAACAGTCTCCCTAGAGCTCATAGATATGTTATCAGCTCCTCCAGGGGGCTTGCTGAGGTTGCAGGGTCCAAGGTTCAGTTCATCCATGAATCTGTCCGGGACTTTCTCGTCAAAGACAGGGGTTTGTATGAGTTGTGGCCTGAACTTGGACTTGACTGGGAGGGCCCAAGCCATGATATGCTCAAGCATTGTTGCCTCGTCTATATCACTCAGTTCGATTTCCATGATTTTCTCAGGTGGCCATCAATGATTCCAAACAAACACCGGTTTCTGGAGTACGCTACCACCAATATCCTATACCATGCCAACGCCGCGAATAAAGCAGTTCCCCAAAGCGAATTTCTTTCCACATTCCCTATCACAAAATGGATTCATATGAACAATTTTTTTGAAAAGTCTCCGTTTCTCAAATATACTCAGGCTGCAAATCTCCTTTACATTCTTGCAGACAAGGGTTACCCCGAGCTTATCCGAGCACGGCTTAAAACCGACCCTAATATCCATGTTCGTGGCGAAAGACACCGATATCCCTTGTTCGCTAGCTTGGCCCGTGGTAACAAAGCTAGTTTCGCGGCTCTTCTGAACGTGTCTTCAACCATTTATGATGGGGTCGACGTCATAGAGGGACTGAATTACAGGAACGATTTAGAAGAATATGTATATGATCATACTCCTGTTTCTTGGGCTATGTTTACTGGTCGAGAAGGGATTGTGAAGCTTCTCCTTCAAGGGGGAATGTCTGTCAATCATGTTGACGCAGATCGTGACACCCTACTATCAATGGCTGTCAGAATTGGCCAGGGGGCTCTTGTCATGCTTCTTCTCGATCGAGGAGCAGATATCAATGCTAGGAACGCGGATGGATGGGCGCCCCTATTTCACGCGCTAAAATGGAATCCTAAGTCTATGACAAGGCTTCTCATTGATCGAGGAGCAGACGTCAACGCCAGAGATAATGATAGATCAACGCCTCTATTTACAGCCGCGGAATATAGTTGTGAGTCTACAACAAGACTTCTCATTGACCGCAGGGCGGATGTCAACGCTAGAGATAACAATGGATTAACACCTCTATTAGCGGCTTTAAAATATCGTTCCGAGTCTACAGCAAGACTTCTCATTGATCGAGGAGCGTATGTCAACGCCAGAGATAATTAAGGATTAACGCCTCTACTTGCAGCTGCAGCTTCACAATATGATTCGGAGTTCAGCCTGATGTCCATGCTGGAGAAGAGATCGCTACCAGCAGTGAATCTGAATAGATAGCAAGCCACATGTCCTTGTGGAATATTATATTCTGATCGGATATCGTGGCTTCATACATCCTCTACTTGAACTGATCCAGAATCTCTCTCAAAACCACGACTAGACCAGTAATCTCCTCCTCTACTCTCAAAATCAGCCATAACATCTTCAAACCCACAATTCGCAACTCACCTGTATTATAATGCAGCATACTAATCCTGACCACCCCATCGTCCGGGTCCTCCAATCCCATAATATCCTGCGCCAACCGCAGACTATACATATGACCATTACGGAACCCAAACGAAGACCGCTTCTCAACCTCCTCCACCAGCCTCCGACTCTTCAGCCCCTTCACTGTGAAGCTAATGACTGGCACACGAACTTCCTTGCTAGCAGACCTCTCCCCGTAGACTATAATCCGATCATCTCCATTGAGGAAGTCCAGGAGAATCCGCTGCAGCTTTTCCTCATGCACGGCAATCTGATGCCACGCAGCGGGGACATCGGGGCCGAAATATTCCACCACGCGCGGGATACTCTGCGCCAGCTCGTAGTTGGCCGACGCGAGGTTGAGTTTCAAGTCTAGGGTGTCTGTCGGCTTGAAAAAGTGGCCTAGAGAGTTGATCTGGTCGAGAATGCGAGATGAGGCATATAACTGCGAGATGTGTGGTCCGTATACTTTGTACCATGAAAATACCTGTTGGGTCATCATCATTAGTGTCTACCTGCCTACCTTGCCCAAACCCTCATGGGATAAAGAAACAAACTCACGTAAAAATCAACCCCGAGGTCTTTGACATCAACCTGTCGATGTGGTGCAAGTGCAACGCCATCCACACAGAGCAATGCCTAAACAAAAGTCCCATCAGCCTTCATCTTTCATCCACGCCAAAGTCGAAACAGGCCAGAAGAAGATAGCATTACCCGAGGGAACTGATGCACGAGTCTCGCAATCTCCTTGACATCAACGATCGATCCCAGCAAATTGGAGGTATGTGGACAGGCCACCAGTCTAGTCTTCTCCGACAGCAACGGTTTCAGATCGGCGGGATCACAGACGGCGTTTTCGGCATCCGTGGCAGACCACCACTTCACCTGCAGGCCGAGGAGCTGTGCGATTCTCACCCAGGGGGCAGAGTTGGCTTCGTGGTTGAGCTTCGACACGATGAGCTCGTCGCCCGGCTGGAAGTTCAGGGCCGTGGACAGGTTATGCAGAAGCTGGGTTGAGGATGCTCCGAGGCAGATCTGGTGGGGGTTTTATTGTATTAGATGGAAAAAAAAATTTCTCATGCTTGGAAGACTCGATTTACTTCTTCGGGGTTTGCATTGATGAACTTGGCAGCAGCGACATAGGCGTCTTCTTGTGCGGTGGTGGATATCTTCGAGGTGCCATATGTTGCGCCGAGTTGCACATTCGTCGTCGATAGATAGGATGTGATGCTATCAACGGTTTAGTTTCACTGGTTGTCTAGAGCGCAGGTCTGACTTACGACTGGATGACTGTATCCAGAACCTGACTCCCTCCTAGAATGATTTGGATCCTGTCACTCAGCCCGTCCACGGAATAAACAGCCACTGCTTACCTGCATTGTCCAGGAACACTTGCTCCTGGTTCAGGGCGGGGAAGCGAGACTTTGCGTTTGCGATATCGAAGGTCATTTTGAAAGTCAATAGATAGAAGTGGTTGCTGTTCGTATGGTTGACGTGCTGAGATGATTGGCATTTGAAGGAGATAAAAACTCCGAGAGGGGTAAAATTGGAGAAGCCAAATCATCAGTTGGAGTAGATACATTGCGTGATGAGACAATAACATACATTCTCTACGTTTATAGAAAACAGCCCACCATCTAATAATCCCAGTGGTCAATGGGTGAAATAGTTAAATAGACGGTAGGTATATCTACAAAAATCCCGATCATCCAAATAAGTCCCTCTCCCCCTAAAATATCCTTATCCCCTACTCCCCCTCACCAGATATATACTACCACATTCCCCCCCCTTCCTCCTCAACCCATTAAAAGAGTAGATAGGTATGTATGAATCACCTCGACGAACGAACCCCCGCCCCCACCGCGCTCCCCGCCGCCGCATCATGCACCACACAAAGCAAATACTTGCGATCCGGCACCACCACAATCTCATGCTTCTTCGTGCGAAGTCTCAAAAGCTTGACTTCGTCATCATCCTCCCGGTCCGACCCATCGGCATCGCCGTCCTCCCTGGGGATTCCATTCCCGAGACCGGCGTCCGGAAGAGCAGCGGGTCGGTTGGAGTCGGTCTTGGAGGCCGTCGCGTTATCCGGCCGCGACAACGACATGCTCAAGTCTGAAGCGCTCGACACGAAGGCAAAGACATGTGCGGCTAGTGCCTCGGCGTGCGAGGGCTGGTATGTGGATTGGGGGGTGGTTGTGGGGGGTGGTGATGGGGAGGATGGTTGAGGTGGTGGTAGGTCTGTCGTCGAGGGGACGGTGGGAGGGGGGGTTTCTGTGGGCGAAGGTGTCTGTGTGGAGGTGGAGGTGGGAGGAGGAGGCACGTTGTTGGCGCTCGGTTTCAAAGCAAGGAGGCCTGTACTTTGGATGATGGAGCCGTCTTTGCGGGAGAGAATGAAGGTGGATTGGACCCCCGGGCGGGATGTGAGGTGCGACAGGAGAGCGGTTACATGTTGCGGAACCTGGGGGGTGTGGGTTGGATCAGCTGGGGAGTTTACCACAGGTAAAGAAACTGGTGGGAGGGGGCTTACTGCGGTGGTGTGTGCCATTTCGTGGGGGTGAATGGAGGTTGTTGTTGATGTTGATAGAGGAGGAGGTGAAGAGTGTGTGACGTGAGGGCTTTGGGAGCTCGGGTTGATTCTATACCATCGCTTTCCGAGGTTGGAGGAATTTCAGGGATGATTTTGAGTAACACTCGGAGGGATCGAAAGCAGATTGTTTGTCATTAATGATTATGATTATGTTGGAATTAATTGAATTGGCCGAATTGATGGATTAATCTTATTATTGAACTGGTGAGGTTCATGTGGTGATGACTAAGCACTGCCCCTGGCAACCCTAATTCACCACTTGAACTAGAGGAAGACTACATGAAGGTCATCTACATCTTACAGAAAAATGGACATTATTTAGATTTCGACTTCAAGTCAATGGAAGCCCGATCAACGAAAATAAATTCACCGCAACTCGCAGTCCCCTAAAAGTTCAAAAGATGGCAGAATGGTATCGTCAGAGAGCACAGCAGAACGCGACAACAAAAAAAGAGAATCAGACTGGGGGATTAGATCGAGCCAAAAAGAAAGATCGAAAGAGTGATTGTAATGCTGGCCGAACACAATGAAACCCGAAGCGATGGATGGATAATCTCAATGACACCACATCCGTCGACTAAACAGACATAAGAAAAAAGAGTGACAGAGATTAAAAGGGGATATGAAAACGCAATGAAAACAAAAACAAAACAGAAAAACCCGATGTAGAAAAAGCCTCCCAATTTTTTTTAAATCATTAAGCCCGATACCCTACTCGCTGGGGCCTCTCTAGGCTGGACTTATCCGACACCCAGCTGAAATCAAAGTCCTCGATCATATCTTCCAATTCGCGCACATGGTCGCTATCCTCGGAGCTGTAGCTGCTCGACCGACTAGATCCAGGACTTGCAATCCAGTTCTGCGGCTGATAGGGAATGCGGCTTTTAGTGGTACGCGTGTATCGCTCATCTCTTCCAGCGGGCTCATCCACGCTTGACGGATTCGTAGTCGACGAGAATGACCTCCCGGTGTCTGGGGTCGACAGGGAGGAGGCCGAGCCACTCAACAACGTCTCCAGGGTAGGTTTATCGCCGAGATCGAGCGCAGCGAGAAGCGCCGCCTGGAGCACCTTGTTCTGTCGCTCCAGATGCGCGATGCGACCTTCCAGCCCAGCCACATAGGACCGATGATTGTTGTGGAGCGACTCCTGCGAGACATAGGTACTCTGCGAATGTTGCGACTGAGGCGAAAGCCGGTCGAAACCGCCACTCCTGACCTTGCGAGGGGTCGTGGGACCCCGATGATGGCCGTGGGACGACAGTTTCGTGGCGGAACGCATCTTGCGCGCGCCATGATCCCCGACGACAATGGCGGCGGGCCTGTGTCGCCGTCTCTTGGGGACGGGTTGAGAGGGGTGTCGCAACTTGCCGCTGCGTCCCATACACTCATCATCGGAGGATGGGATGGGGGTTTCGGCCCGGGTGTACTGCGGAGGAACGCTCAGTCCCTTGGTATCAGCTGCGGCGTCGGAGCTGCGACAACTGCTGCAGCGGGAGATGTGGGAGCTCCGGCTGGATGCTGGGAGAGAGGAGCAGCCCTCGTCACTTCCGGGACAGGCTGGGGTAGACCGCGTGGGTGAGCTGCAAGAGCGCTGGCCTGCAAGTTGCTGGTTGCTGGATCGGTGGTGCAGCTTCAAGCAGGGGGGAGAAAGAGGAGAGGACACCAGCTCAGTGGTGAGTTTTGGAGGCCCATTCATACTGGGCTTGTCGCCATCGCCATGCGAGAGCGTATGTGATGGTACCTCCTCGGTTTTCTGTGAGAGGGATTGGGAGTCAGAAGGCTGGCCTTGTTCACCTTGCGGCGGGTTCTCGGCTCCAGTCAGGTAGATCCGACTGGCCGACATATCTTTCATCTTCAATGCACGTACTCGATCCGCCCGGCTTTTGCCTGTTCTGACAAATGGCGTGATCCCCAGCTGGATTGGCTCGTTTGTCTTGGAGGACGTGGCTTTCTGGGTGCTGCCCGCCTGCTTGCCGTCCAGAATCTTGGAGGGTGTGTCGGGACGGGGAGTCATTTCAGAATGATCGGGGTTATTGCAGTTTGTGTTAGATTTGTCTCCTCCAGAGCTGAACGGGGGTTGTAGGCCTGGACGCCTCTTTGTGGATGAAATTTGGGTGTTCGCGGGGATATGGGGGCCATGGTTGGTATTGATTCCAGCCACTGGCTCAGGCAATGATGGTAAAGGTCTCATGGGCGCTGGAAGGGGGAACGAGTGAATAGATCCCAATGGAAGGGAAGCCGGACGGCGGCTGCTTCTGTGCTGTGGGAATCTGTCATAGGTCGGGGTGTTGGTCAAACTTCGGTTGGCAGGCTGGGGGATATCCGAAACCTGGGTTTTCGGGGCCCCATCTCCAGAGGTTTGAGTCTTTGTATTGCCCGAGGCTACTGCGACACTCGGCGAGCCAGTCGTTGGTTGAGGGCGGTTTGCGCCTGGTGGTCGAACGCCGGAGATGCGCCAGGCTGCCTTGCTCGACACTCTCGGGGGCAGGTTATCGGGGAAGAGTTTCAGGGATTGCGATGATGGTGTAGAGTAAGCAGCACTCTTGCTGCTCACGGCAGACGATTGTGTCTCGGCTGACACTGATCGTCTTCCTTCTTCGGATTGTTTGGCCTCGGACTATTGAAAAGTCAAAACTATGGATTTAATGATGTCAGATGAAATACTCACATGTTGCTTTTCTTCTACACTTAGAGGCCCCGGCTTCTTGTCTTCAGTTGTGTCCATAGGGTTTGCCCTGTTAGCGTGGTTTGGGAGACTGGACACATCCTCAACTCGACCAAGGGGCTGTTTCTCAGATCCGGTGGATTCATGAGATGTTTTGCCCACAGGAAGCTTCTCTGGGCCCTGGTTCACCAGAGCAGGTTCGGGATGGGGAGACGGCTGATACGGAGGAGGGGTGACATCATCGAGCTGAGGAGGAAGGGAGACTGCCGCTTCCACAAAGGATGTCAAGTCGCGGAGATCCAGTGAAGACAGCTGGGTTCCAATCGGCTCATGCGAATGGAGCCTATCCAGCGGGTCCCCGAGCCACGGCTGACCGATGCTTTCCACATCACGCCTTGATGTGGACTTGAAGCTAAGGTTGGAGGCTGATTGAGAAGAAGAGAATGTGGAATCGATGCTGGTCTTCGCGGCGGTCCTTTTGGCTTTCGACGTAGGAAGGAAACCCTCCTCTTGGAGGGCCAGAAGCTGGCGCGATGCCTCCTCGGCCTTCGCCCGGGGGTCGGAGGCTTTTTTCTGGCGTTGAGCGAGCTGTCGGAGACGGCGATGGCCTGCTTTGAAGATATCACGGGCTCCATTGCCCTGGGTAGCTGAAGAGGCACTTTGTGCCTGAAAGAGCTGCACGAGTTCTGGCACTGCCTCCCGCTTCATCTGAGCATCGGATGGCATTGTAGACTGTGCGTCTCCGGCGGAGAGGGTAGACATGGTAGGATGTGTGCGTCGGGAGAGTTGGGAACTTGGGCGACAAGTTGGAACAATTGGACTTGGTGCGACAAGGGTATCGTGTAATTCCCTCGACTGCTGCAGCTGCATAAGGACCCCGGCTGCCCTTCCTTCTGAGGTCGGATCGGTTTCAAATCTGGACGCAGGAGGAAGGAAAAATCAACATGGGTGGCAGTCAAGACGGGATAGGTGCAGAACAAACAAGAGAGAGGGGGGGGGAGAGGGCAAATAAAAAGAGACAAGAGGGTGTCTTGGTTGGTGGGTTAGGGTGCGTTTGTCGATGGCGTCAAGGTGATATAGATATGCCAGACGGGAAGATATAAATGAGCGTCTCGGAATGGAGCATCCGAATTAAAAAAGAAAAAGAAATATCCCAAAAGGAAAGATTAGGGAAAAAAAGAGAAAAAAGCAAAAGAGATATGATAAAGAGAAGGTCAATCTGTATGTATGTACAATAATCCGATCTGAGAAGAAAAAAATGAGATACGATTTTGACCCAACGAGCGAGACAGGATGACGCGAGCTTAAAAGGGTTTCGACGGCCATCTCGACCTGTCATGCCCCTACATAGCGGGGAACATCTTTTCTGCCCAAGATGACGAGAGCCCTTATCCTCGTTCTCGATAGATTGACAGATAGAGTTGGATCTAGGAAGTGCTATTCCGCCATCCCAGGATCCGCAGGCACCAAGGGCAAGCAAGCAATCCTCAGCAAGCAAGGTTGGTGGAGCCTGGACCAAAGGGGAAAAAACCCAGTCAAGAAAGGGATCAATGAACGTTGGATGGTCGACGATCTCGTCCGTGCTAGCAGTTCGATCGGATGACAGACCGGTGGATTGCAGTCAGCTTCTCCAGTCGTGGATTTTTCGTCATCCCTAAAGAACATGGATTGTTTTTCTTTTCTTTTTTTCTTTCCGTCTCTCTCCTCCCTGCGAAACAAAGGGAAGAGCTGTCGATTCCTGACTATGACACCAAGCTCGCAGTAGTCGCTCGGTCTTGTGTGACATCGCCTCATTCACTTCTCGTTCACTTTCACTTTTCCCTCTTTTCTTTCTCTATCTCTCTTTGGCTGTCTGGATCCTCATGGGAAAAGAAAGCCGTTATATGCAAGGGATATCATCAAAACTTCATCCCTTCCAACACCCTGGAGGGGTTGAAACGGGATTCTTTGAAAATGACCCTACAGGCCGATGAAAGGATCCCCATGACCTTTTTTGGGGGGAGGGAAGGTAACGATGTGAGGTATCGAGTGGATCTGATTTAGGGAAATTTAGTCCCCCAAAGAATTAATTTAATAATAATGAAAAAAAAAAAAAAAAAATAAAAAAAAGACAGAGTCACCGAAGTGGAACCGATCAAGAAAGCAAGAACCCACTAGCGGCAAATGGACAAGCTGCAGATCCAAGTCCAAAGGCGTTCAATGTGACAGATGCACACGCAAACCCAGGAGAGTGGATTGTCGAGGACAGATGGACAGGTCACATTAATTCTCCCCAGCTCGCACAAAGTACGAACCTCTCGGCTGGCCTTTGTGCTTCGAGAATGCTCCGTCCGCTGTACGACCGAAGAAAGGATTCGGGCCAATTGATCCAGTCGGTCGGGGGAAGAATCGGATGGAAGGACTTCCCAGCCATGATAATCGAACTACATATGGACGACTTGCGAATAATGACGGTGGAACCTTGCTGGGTCAGCTTGAAATGGTTGAGTAACTGGCGTGGAATCAATGATAGTCATGCCACATAATAGGAATAATAATAATAATAATAATAATAATAATAATAATTGGATTCAAGGGGGTGTGTTGGTGGGTGGATGAATGTTGATGGGAGAGAGGTTGATGCTAATGAGGTAACTCTGATCCCGTGAGGGTCCAAGAGCCCTAACTAACTACCTAATTTCTTCGGGATCAACAACAACTGCTCAAGAAGATCCCGAGTCAGGGACTCCACCACTAACATTCCCTCCCCGTATTCCTGATCTTCGCAAGAAATAACTATATCCCCTCACGTTGTCTCCACGATCTGAAGGGCTGATGAGAATGTACCGAAACGGAAATAGAGGGCATTAACACCAACCAAAAGAGAAAAGAAAAGAAAAAAACAAAACCAACAGGAAGGGGCCAAAAAAAAAAAAGAAAGAAATAGAAGCTGATAACTAATTGATGTTTCCTCAAAATTGGATCCCGGATAAATCAATGGAGAGAAGAAAAAAAAAGAAAAAGGAGCAGTTTAGTTGCACCTCGTCTTTTCTCCACCCCCCTTACAGTCCACAGTGAAGACCACTTGCCATTGCAAGGGGTCCCCATCATGAAGAAGTGTCATCGATGAATGTAGGCAGTTTCCCCCCCTCTGTCCTCGAGTCGACCTAATGGTGGCAATGTCATTAGGATAGGGGGGGGGGGAAGTAAATTAGTAAATTCCCTCCTTCGGATGTTCTGTTCTATAGCCTAAGATAGATAGAAGGCACATAGGATCATACCACATCGACCTAGTTAACCCTACATTCAGCATCCTAGAACGAGCCTAGACAGAGGAAGTAATCTCCGATCATCCTTTTTTCCCAAACATGAGGTTCCGTCCCAGGGAATGGGAAGAATCATGCCCGCTGATCATGAGGGCGCTTATCGAATCCCAACTGATCGGTACAGCAAACATCCGTTCTTCTTCCAATATTTTTCCATTCCATCCGATCCCACAAGAATTTGGGACTTTTGTAGTTTGGACCCAAAATAGGTCCAGAACTAATGAACCACCTATTGGGGGAAAAAAATAAATAAAAAATAAAACACAGGGGGAGAGAAGGTTTATTGTTTCTTTGCTGCGGCTCTCTATCTTGCACTCTCTTTCTCTCTTTCTCTATCTGTGGCAGATGCAGATCATCCTTTTTTTTTTTGTAATCTTTTTTATATATATACTTCTGATCTTGATATCCTATACAGTCCTACATCGTGATGATCGAGAAAAGATCAAGCCAACTGACGTCAATTCCGAACATGTCATATCTGCCTTCCCATCGGTTCGTGGCCTCGGCGAATTCGGATTCGTGAGAACCGCCAGATCTAAGTTCGATCGATGAAATCTCGATCAAATCAAAGGCGATCGTTGCATCTTCGAATCCAGTGGTGATCTCTTTGATTTGTCTGTCATCTGGGGATCTTCTCTCAATCGTCTGCAGGATATGGGTTTGCAGAGAACACCCGCTGTGTGAGACATGGGGCATTCAATCAATCAATCAAGCAAGCAACCTGCCTTTGCCTTCTTTTGGGCCTCGACTCATATCCAACGCCAAATATACCGGCGCTGTTTGCCTACCCGTTTAGCTTGCCGTGTCCGGCATGGTGATCATCATCCCGAGAGGATGGCCGATGTAGAAAAAAGCCTTCTATCGATCTGAGCAGTAAATAGGTATCAAGGACTATCATCTTCCATGTCTCTCGCTCCCACTCTCTGTTTCTTTCTGTCTTTCTTTCTGTCTCTCTCTCTCTCTATCTGTCTAAGATTGATCGCCACCCTAGATCCCGCCCCGTTCCTCAGGGTTATGTATGTATGTATATGCATAGAACAATCTCCAACTCGGTATCACCACATCATCCATCTCCCTAGACCCAAGTCCTGACGGGGAAAAAAAAGAAGAAGAAAAAGTCAAGAAACAACAATACAACTCCAAAGCGCCATATGATGCAGAGCTTTCTCGGACATTTTTTTAAAACACAACGTGCCTTAGTGTAGAGCCCAAAAAGAAAGAAAGAAAGGCAAAATACAATATAGTACAAAAGCTCAAGTTTCGATGAAAGAAGGGGGGAGGCACGCCCGTAATCCTAGTCAATCACGGTGGTGGTGTATGCAAGCCAACCTAATGTCTTGCGTATCATGTATCACATTGCAAGTCATCCGAAGGTTTCTGACCAATCTTCCAGTGACAGATTGGCAGGTCCAGCAAAAAAAAAAATAAAAAAAGGAGAGATAATAAGAGACCAAATGTTTCTATCTCCGCTTGGGTCTAATGAATGGATCGACTTGTTTTTTCTTGCGTATCATCGGAGGGCGAACGCCATTTCCAGGTCGCGGCGGAGGCGGTCGTTGGGAACGCTAGATATGAAATTAGCAACTCATTGAAACACCATGCGTGCGTAACATACGTTTTCTGCGTTGGCATCTGAACGGGGACCATGAAGTGTCTTATCGTTTCCAAGCGGCGCATACGCAGGGCCATCCCTCGATGGCTTAACCAAATCCTACGAAAGCAAGTCAGTACAAGATAACATACAAAAAAACAACGGTGTGAGGCCTACTGCCGTGATCGGGGGAGCATTGGCATCAATCTTCCGTTTTGCATTCTTCGGTCCAGTTGGCGCGTTTGCTGGCGCCTTTTGTGGTCCTGTGGGCGCATTGGGCGGTGCATGCTGGCCATGCTTCCGCTTAGGAGGCTTCGAAGCATCTGAAGTAGGCGAATCGGTGCGCTTGCGTTTGTTGGGGTCCTTGCCAGTCTCGCGATGGAATTGCTCAGGCTTCATGTTATGGGGTGCATTATCGGTTACCTGAATAGTTGGCACCTTCGGATCATGGCCTCCAAGCTGCTTCTGCCGCTGTCGTTCTGACTTCTGCTTTTGTAATTGGGCAAGATTGGACTCTTCCCGTACAATCCTAAACTTCTCGTTCTTAGGCAAAGGTTTCTCAGAGCGGCATTCTCGAGCCACATGTCCCATTTGACCGCATTCAGTACAACGTTTCGCTGTGCAGTGTGTCCGTGTATGCCCAGCCTCCCCGCATCTATAACAAGTCCCTCTAGTCGCTTCCTTCGCGTCGATATTGTCGCAGTTGTGGGTCATATGCGAAAAACTGCCACAGCAAGCACACATGCGAGTCTCATCAAGACCGTTGTAGCCCCCAGACGGTCCTTCAGGTGGTGGAGCAAGTTTAACCTCACTACCAGGCGTATTCGTGGATACCGAGGGTTCCACAGCCGGCGCGTCCTGATCGGCCATACTAACATCCTTATAGCCAGTAAACTGGGGACGCTGGAGGATCTTCAGCACGTCGCCATCAGTGTAAACGTTCCTTCTCCGAGCGTCTTTGATAAGGCTGTTCCAGAACTCGCCCTGCACTAAAGACTGCGAATTTCCAAGAACCCATAATGAAGACTTAGCACGAGTCAAACCGACGTTCATACGACGGATATCAGACAAGAAACCGATGCCCTTGTTTGAGGCTCGGACACAGGAGAAAATGATGACTTCACTCTCTCTTCCTTGGAATGCATCTGTGGTATTGAAATCAACTTTGCTGAGGATTTCATTTCCGTATCTGTCGGCAAAATGCCTCTTAAGTTCCCTCAATTGACCTTTATAAGGTGTAATAATACCGATCTTCCTTGAGAAATCTATAGACCGGAAGTCAGTCACCAAGCGCTCGTATAATTGCATGGCAACTCTAAGTTCCGCCAAGTTGACCAGGGAGTGACCCTTCGTAGCGCTTTGGTGAAGGCCTTGGACGTCGAAAAACCGATATGGAGTCAGCAGTTGACTTTGATGCCATGGACGAGTCCGAAGTCGTGCCATGTCTGGGCCATCCTGAAGCTTGCCATCATAGAAAGCAGTACTAGGGAAAGCACTGATTTGCGGATGCATACGATACTGAGTATCTAGCAGATGTACATCACGGGGATGGTTAGCCTGCATTCTGACGAACAGACTTTGCTCGTATTGGAACTTGGAGGCAACTTTAGACAAAACGGTGGGAGGCAACTGCTTGGGATCTCCAACAAGGATACACTTAGAGCACCCATATTTCAGCGGAATAAGGGCGCTCAGTTCGATAGACTGTGCCGCTTCATCAATGACCACAGTCTCAAATTCAATACTGAGGTTCTGGAACATCTCGTGACCACTTCCACTGAGAGTGGCGCAAATAACGTGGGCCCCGTCGATGATCTCCTGTTGGATTCGTCTTCTATTCAGGTCGGCATCGCGAGCTGCGGTATGATTTTTGTCTCGGGCATTATCAATCTCCTGGCTCAGTTGGGCCCTCTTCTTCTTGAGTAGATCAAATTCTCGCTCCAGCTCTGCAGGAACAGGCAATCCTTGCGCTCTCGATTGATCCATTCTTTCACGGACTTCCTTGAACGCGGTGTCGGCAGCCTTATGATCTGTGTAAATCTTTTGAAGATCTCTTTCGCCAGTCTCTTTTCGAGTACTTTGGCTCATTCTTGCATTCACAAGCTCGTCCAAGGTTACATCAAGGACATTGCTGTTGATAGCATCACTTCTACCCAAACGAATGACAGAAAGTTTCTCCTCGCGGCCTTGTACTGTCTTAACCCCGTCCTTGAATCTCATAACCAATTCATCAACAGCGGCATTACTAGGGGCGCAGACAAGGAGCTTCTTTGACGTGGTTGTCCTTCCTTGAGGCTTGGCTGGCCCCGGTCGCGAGATCGCCACACCCTGGTTACCAAGAACATTGCTCAGAAGAGCACCAACAAGGGCAACAATGGTTTTGGTTTTACCAGAACCTGGAGGACCTTGAATGAGTGTGAAAGCATCATTATCGAGGGCAGACTTGATAGCCTTTGCCTGAGCCGAGTTGACGTTATAATTGTCGACGAAAGGCTTTAGGCTTGCTTCTGAATAGTTGAGAATAGGAGACGGCTTAGCTCTTACGACCTCTTCGCACAGATCGTAGTACTGCAGAGCCATCAGAGCACCAAATTCACGTTCAAGGGGAGTTAGCGAGGTAATTCTGGCGCCAAATATTGTTGCACCTGGGGAAAGCGAGGTGATAAATGGATTACCAGGGTTAACCCGATAAGATATCTCGACAGTGCCCCTTTTCCTGTTGACACCAGATACCCTAGCCAGACAATGGGGAGCAGAAGATTCTCTGGTCGGAGTATTTGACTTCGATAGCAAAATCATGTCTGCCTCCCCAAGGCCGAGATCTTTGACTTCCGTAGCCTGCATGACCGTACTGACTTCGACAAACGAATCCACAGATAATCTTGTAGCAACTTTCACTTCGAATGTCTTAAAATTACCCTCTTCTTTCGATGACTGGAACCCTTGCCAGGCTTCAAGAATCAAGAGCGGTTCAAACGTTCTTTGATACTCGATAGGGTCTCGGAAGGAATTAGACACCAAGCTGTAGTCTGTACGTCCAGAGTTTGGGGGGAGATCGGTATTCACGAAGAAGTCCCATGCAAGAAGAGCACGATGCAACGACGAAAGATCCGGAGCGAGGCGTGCCCGCATGTCTTTAGCAGAGCGAACTTGCTTGATCTTTTTAACAGGGCCACGTTGCTTGAGAGACATCTTTTTGCTCTCTTCATACGCTTTGACTGCATCAGGTTTGGAACTCGACTTCGCGCCAAAGAGCTCTTTATCGAGTTCATCTTCGCTCTCCGATTCAGACTCCGACCCTGAAGACACCATCATACTATCGGCTGGCAGGTTATGGTCCTTGCCCTTAACCCCAATGCCACTCAAGCCAGATCCCTGCTCAGCAGTCTGTTCAGCCACGCCAGATGCAGGAAGGGACTTCTTCAACCGTGCCAGCTCTGCCATATCACGTTTCTTCTTGGCCTCCCTCTCTCTTTCTCGTTTCTCGCGGAAGGCCTGAACGTTAGATTTCAATAGCGCGGGGGATGCTGGCTTGGGCATAGCAGGAAGAGCCTTAGCTGCTCTCTCTGCCTTCTTCTTAGCTTCTGATGCGACCCGTTCTTTGTTGAGCTCAACGGAGCGAGAGAGCTGCAGGAGGACATCATCGGAAAGATTTTCATCGAATTCATCCGACGACTTTGCTAGGCTTGAAGTAGCAGACGAGTCTGCAGGTTTGGCAAACGCCGTGATCGAGCTTTGTTTCTTAAGGCTGGCGGTGGAAGCAGTGACGACAGGCTTCTTGTAATATGCCTCTAAAGCCCGGACAAGCTCTGCCTTCTCCCGCAAGGTCAGGATAGTTTTTATAGTCGATTTGACTGCAACACCCTCTATGAATCCCAATGCATCTTCTTTTACGGTTGTTACGCTGAGCTCTCCTAAGCGACGAAGAAGCTTGGCCACGAGCCCGACTAGTGTAGTTGCCAGATATTCGTCCTTCAAGCGTAGCCACTTAACCATAGCACTCATTGTTGCGGTTGGTGATTTGAGGAAGTTCTCGCGCGCAGAGCTACCTTGGCTGGGGTCTGCATCAGCGACAGCACTCAGAAACACTCCATACTGGTCAAATAATAGATCTGCGAACTGGATGCTGTCTCTACAAAATTCCAGCATCACAGATTTGTCGTTGCCTCTGACGTGCCACGTTTCGGTCTCATCAAAAATCGTAGTCAAAGCTTGCCAGAGGTACTCCCAAAGCTTTTGCAGGCAGAAGATCTCCTTACGGTCAGTCAACTTACGTGTCCTGAGCATTCCCGACTGGCTGTCGCAAAGAATGTCGATAATATCTGTTCCTGTGTGGATCATTCTCGGGGCCGATGCAAATGTTTTCATGTTCGAAATTCGACGGAAAGACCAGCTAAGTCCGTAGATTGTGGTTGTAAAGAATGATTGCAGAAGATGGGAGATCGCATCTCGTCGTGCAGACTGACCGCTCACGTTTTTGATCAGCTCAACTGCGGCTTGATAGGTGTTAAGATCGGCTGCAAAAAGAGCGGATATTAAAGCACTGCTAGTGTCCTGGCTCTTAAAAAGTTCATCGACATGCTCGGGCTTGAAATCGGCAAGCCTTTCAATTATTTGGCATGCAAGATGGGTCAGGTGCCCATAGATGGCATTGAAATGAGTCTTTTCTGAGCTAGTCTCCCCCCTAGTCGGGAACTTCTCTAGGCCAACCAGTGGTAATATACCAAGCAAAGCAGAGGTTGAAAGTGGCAAATTGTCTTCATGGAGATGTTGAACAACTGCATCCCAGATACTTGCTGAATACGTACTGACACCATGCTGCAGAGAATTATGGCGAAGAATAACCTCGTAGTCACTCTTGAGTGACTGACATTCAAGAGCAAGAGTGTTTCTTATGACATCCATGCATAGCGTCGATATACCCTTCTGTAGGCTCTCTTCTACAGAGAACTTCGGTGGCTCCAGTATTGTCTTGATGTTATCGCTGACAACACCAAGAGTTTCCGACAGAACGATACGGGCGACTGAGCCACGTGACGCTTCGTGATCAGTGAAACTGCGAAGAGTATAGAGTAAATTTTTGAGGCCGACGTGGAAGCAATGATATCGGGCGAGGTTGGGAAAGCGCTGGTCTTGCAGCCGAACCAGGAGTTGGTACACCAAGGACCTGCACGCAGTAGGTTGGTGAACGCCTTTCAACGAGGACATGAACGGATCAATCCATGACAGCATGTCTTTCATTGCTGACTTCTCGTACGGCTCCCCATCACTGACTTGCATCAGAAAGCCTTCTAACTGGGGATTGTAAAAGACCTGTTCGATGAGGGCTTGGGGTGATATCGTCTGCATAGCATCCCAAAAGTCTGTTGGAGCCTTTTCCAGGAAAATCTGAATAGTATTCAAAAGGAAACGGAGCCCATGGGAGGGAATGCCGAGGTGGTCCACTGACAAGCGACATGGGTCGATCTCGAGCGCGCGCAGGTTATGTGTGATTTGGTGCTTGTCTAACCTCCTTACAACAAGCTGCATTCCACGCCAGAGGCGCTGGACGATGGGGATCTGGAGGGGTTGCTGGGACGCTGCTCTGAGAGCATCCAGCAGTCCTTCCTTCACGGCCCAGTCAAACTCCATGGTGGTCGGGGGGCGAGAATAGCGCATCCAGGATTGAATAGCCCAATAGCTTCGACTTTGATTGGAATCAAAAAGAAAGCGAGTTACCGCGGGGATATAATCAGACACCTTCAGGGTGCGTTTGGTCTGAATAAGTCGGAACGGTTCGTCGAAATATTCCTGAAGCAGACTGTCATTGCGCAGCATTGCATCACAACTCAACGTTTCAAAGATCGATAACAGAGAGGCACGATCTAACACATGTATGCCAATCTCCTGAGGCGGTGTCTCTTTTAACTTAGCCGTAGCAGTCGCCAAATTCCTCGTGATTCGTTTGATGTCGGCTTCATCGAGCATGCGGGCGAACTTCTCGATGTCTTCGTCATCGTAGTTCTCCTTGAGCTGCTCCATGAGCCAGATTTTCCCCGTATAATATTTTTTTATGCAGAGATCACACTTTTCAAGTGAGTCGTCCAGCTTCTTCCAAATCCATGCCTGCAGCTCTGCCACGCCTTCTTCATTATAAGCCAATATGCGCATACACGATAGGAATTTCTCTCTGCGGTTTGTGGCATCCGTCACTAGTTCTCCAATACTCCTTCCTGTTGATTCATCGACTTGTGTGGGGTCATCGTATTGTGCGTGATCGTCATCGTGCTGTCGCGGGCATAGGAGGTGGACATCATCTGGGAGGGCTTGGAGCTCCCTACAAGACAACGAGTCAGTGGTCAATCAGTCGCTGCATACAGGAAACAAGTGAGGGCTGTTTAATCAGTTTGTTTGGTAAACTCACCCAACAACTTCCATGACTTCCATGACTACGGTGCGGTGGTGTAGACTGTGGTGGCGGTGGTGGTAGAGGGGCCACAGCACATGCCTTTAAACAATGAAGCAAAGGCGGACCGCAGTTGGGCGTTTTCCAGCTGTTCTTTGTGCACAAAAATAGAAGTAGACTCCCTATTTTACAAAGACAGGTCTTCAAAGAGAGAGAGAGCCTATACCACCATAACGACTAGGTAACTGGCAAGGCAAGCTTCAATTTCTGCTCAGTTTGACACCAAGTCGGGGGAAGGTATAAGGAAATTCAAGGAAGACAAAGGCAGCCAGGGTATGATGCAGCCTAAATCCCCTCAGAAGAGAGTGGATCAGCAGGCGCTCATGTGAGAAGAGCGGGGATGACAGCAAAGAGGAAGTGAAAAGAAATATAAACAGCTGTAGACATTCGTAGGCGTTTGTAAATCACCAGCCCTGGCAGTTCATTCACCCGGATTGGCCAGGACCAAAGGCGGTGTGAATGGCATCCCGTCACTTTACGCGCGACGACGCGCTACCACTAAAATTATCCTTTTAGGCAAGGAAGATTATCTAACCCACGGCTTTCTTTGTACGTGCCAGGTGCCTTATACCTCCAAGTTACACATTATAACTACTTAATAATAAAATATGTCCACATCACAAGTACTCATCGAGATTTTTAAATAGGATACGTAACAAACATATAACCTCCTCGCATGTGCCTCATTACCACATACTAGCCTCCCAGGACGCTTAAGCTGACCTCCAACCAAAGTCCAGGGTGTTGGTATGGTGGGGGAAAATAAATAAAAACACGGGTTATATGGATGCGCATTCAAATGCTTTTGTACAGTAAAGGGGGGGAAGACATTATACCACAAGATAAAAGGAAATATTGGAGCAAAAGGGAGAGAGATAACTGAGGCTCGGATTGCACCCAGTTAAAGGGAATCTGAAGAAAAAGTGGGGAAAAAAGAGAAGGGGAAAGAAAAGGAAATTTGCGCCGAACCACCAGCCAATTCTGTATACCGAACGCCTTCTATCGGGGGAATAGACAATGAGGCTCCAGAACAATTACTCGTCACACAAAATGAAAACAAAAGGTGAAATGCGTCGACAAGGAGCCCACGAAAAAAAGTCATGAAAAGCATGGAGTCAGTATATGATATGAACTAAATAAAATTACCTGTAGGCGGGTGAGTAGGAGGGTCATGGGGGCCCTTGAGCGGGCTGTGGGGGCTCGGCGGTGTTTGGACACCCAGAGAATCCACCCGGGTCATGTCACGGTCAAATGAATGTCGTGTTCGTTCGGGGTTCCATGCATAATCCACCGGCTGGGGTTGAGCATGTTGCGTTGTATCTAGACTCGGTGCGTAATTCGTTCCAGCGCTACCATTTTGACTCCGCAGGTTGTGACTTCGAGTCGTCGGCGCCACAGACGGCGAGTATATCTGTTGGTCATCGGAAAAGGGATCTTGTTTCATATTAGATTTTCCCAGATCGGAGGATGTTGCCGATTCATCGCTGAAGCCACCGGAAGTGGCAGCAGCCTTGGGGGGGACGAACGATTCGTACTGATCCAAGTATTTGAATTTGCCTTGAGTGACCCACTCGCGAACAATATCCACATCAGTAGGGAAGAACACCTTCTGGATGGCTTTAATGGTGAATCGAGGTAGAAGACAGATTGTGACGGTCAGGAGGAGAACAACCCAGAATGTCAGGGAGCCGTAAACCTCTGCGCCTGCATTGTAGAACTGGCCTGATGCTTTCACTGAGGAATAGATACCCGTCCAAGTGAAAATGAGCAATGAGCTGATAACATTGATCAATACTGTCAACCAATCCCATCGGTAGGTGTTCATTATGATATATAGGTTGCTAGCGAGGACGGCACTAGTGGCAACAAGGATACCCATTCGTGTTCGATCGCTGATGCTCAGCCCGTTGGAGTTCTCGAAAGTGGCCGGGCTGTATAGGAGATAGGGCATGAAGAAGCAAATGACCGACTGATAAAGGCCATCGGCCATATACATCCTAAATTTGTCAGATAAATCAAAGGATTTTTTTTTTAAAAAAAAAAAAAGGCATAAAAACTTACCAGAATTTAGCCTCAGACCATTCCTTTCTCTCAATACCTCTCATATACAACTGAGGTACAGCTAATGAAACCTTGTCATCTACATCCTGATCGAAAATTCCCATCAAGATAACGGGCAGTGACGTGAAAGCAACGTTGACCAATACAATGTAGGTGTAGTCGAACAGATACGAGCCGTCGAAATCATTGTAGATGGAGTACCAAAACAGGGCGATGGTCCAAACCAAGTTCTGTTCGGTTCGTTAGTCGATCATTCGAGGTGTTGCAAAGGAATTCCAACAAAGAAAAAAAAAAAAAGACTAACCTTATAGAAAAAGTTTGCGATAGTTTCTCCCATGCGGCGATAAGACCATCTCCCATGGACAAGAACAAGGCGTTGCAAAAATCGGAATTGACCAATTGCATAGTCAGAAGACATGGCAGCCTGTCGACCTTCTTCACCAATGATACCAACACCCACGTCGGCTTCCTGGATCATAGCAACATCATTGGCACCATCTCCGATCGAGAGAGCCATGATATTAAGGCCGCGTTTCACCATTCGCACAACCGCGGCTTTTTGAGCTGGACTGACACGGCAACACAAAACGGACTTGCATTGCTTGCAAAGTAGGAGGAATCTCTGCTTCAGTTCATCATCGAGCATCAACTTGAGAGTATCACCATCAATGACGACGGCATGCGTTGCTGCTGGGGGGGAATGGTCCTGGCGAGCGGCGAGAAGTTCTTCGTCAGAACCACTCAGTCCGAACTTTTGCAGTTGTTGGTCAAGTTCTTGCGCTGCCCGTTCCGGTTCAGTCTCCGGAATGTTCAAGACAATCAATTCCATATCGTTATTCAAGAGGTTGCACGAGAATCCAATATTAATGGCAGTTTCAACTTTATCACCAGTCAAAACCCACAGTTTGATACCAGCATCTGCAAGCAAGGAAATTGTATCTGGGACACCATCTTGAAGTCTATCTTCAATAGCGGTGCCTCCAATAAGCATCAGTTCTTGTTCTAATTCGCTTGCCACCAGCTCCAGTTTTTCCTCGCGATCGGTAAGTGCAGCAGCAGCAATGTCGTGCTCCTTGCTCCATGCGCGATATTCCTCCTCGGTCAGTTTTCGATCAGCCACACACAGCGTCCGCAGACCCTCGCGAGCAAACATCTCGAGATGCTCTGCAGTCTTCTGTCTAAGTTCCTGTTGTTTGCCAGGGGCTAGACGGGAATAGATTATACTGTCAGCTCCTTTGCAAAAGAGTCGTATGCTACCATCCGGCATGCGAATAATGGCACTCATTCGCTTTCTCGACGAGTTAAATTCGAGAGTATTCAAGACGGTATAGGTCCGTTCTTCACCCATGACGTTCACAATTAAATCATCACCGGCGCGCCCGAGAAGTGTAAAGCCACAATCCCGAGCTGTGCTTACGAGGGCTGCTTCATCGGGAGACTGCGCTTTGAATTCGATCTGTGGGGGGTCGCCAGGAGTGTGCTCGGTGATAACCGTATGACAGACGGCCAGGGCAAGCATGAAATGTTCCGTAGACTTCTTTTGGGCCTTTCCTGACTGTCCATCCAGGTCTGCAACATAATTGGGCGCGACAAACGTAACCTTGTCATCGCGCAGATAAGGGTTGTTGTGCATGCCCCGCAATAACTGAAGCATCTTAACGGTATCGGCAGCAATCTTCTCGCGAGCCTCGGCCGCAATAGCATCTGCATCTCCACCTTCACGACGGACCATTCCAATTTGAGCCTCTGTAAAGGCCTCACCGTAAGAGACGCCGTTGACCGTACATTTCTTGAAATCCATGACGTTCTGTGTCAAAGTACCGGTTTTATCCGAGAAGATGTACTCTATTTGACCAACATCATCTGAGATATTCCAGGATTTCGGGATACAAGAAATTTCCAACTTGTCGTAGTACATGAATACATCGCTATGGATAAAGATGGCCTGAGCGGTGCGGACAATCTCGAGCGAAATATAAAGGGAGATGGGCACCAAGTTCTGGAACAAAATGAGGGCGACCCAGAAAGTGATGATACCGGTGACCGCTGGAGTGCTTCCGTAGGATTTAAGGTCAAAATAATTGAGAGACCTGTCGGTGGAAGCCCAAGCAACACCGTTGACAATGCCGGAAATGAGACACATGAAGAACAGAATGACGAAGTTATAGATAACGTTCCAGTTCAAATCTTTTGCAAGTTGGGGTCTCTTTGTAGGGGTCGCACCGGCGTTTAGCATAATTTTGGTCTCGTCGCCGGTGAAGAGTACAATGCCCAGAGCCCATTCGGTGTTACGCAGAGAGCAGCCACGCAAGAGCAGATTGTTGATGGTGATGGGCTCCACCATCTCCTTGCGTGGAGCTTCCGGGAAATCTGGATCTCGCTGGTCCCATCGCAGAGCACCACTGTAAGCATAAAGGTTGGGGTGAGGAGATTCGCTATCAAGCAAGAACTCGGCCTTCTCGCAATCTCTCGCATGCCGGACTTGGCGACCACAATGCAGAGCCTGGCGAACCTTCAGGTTCGTTTCGCCATCTAAATTCTTCGTTTCAACGTAGCAAGCTCCATCCGGGTCTGATGTCGACATGACAACTACATCAGCTGGGATGGGGTCGCCATTGTATAATCGGACAAAGTCCCCGACCTTGATGTTTTTCCAGTAGTCGCGCTTGAATCTGGCTTCCCCGGGGGTTTGTTTAGACATATCGACCACGCTACCACCTTTCTTTGGTGGTGTGGCAGGTGTTGCTGGCGCTGCAAAGCTATCTCGGGCGGCTTTGTCAGGATGAAGATATTGAGTCTGGTCGCCACTTGACAACGGCCAATCCGGGCGGGCGTCTGGTGTCGGGGAGGGCACGGGAGTCATCTGGATGGCATCCTCTTCCATGCCACCATCACCGCGCTGACCGTACATCATCGATGTGCGTGGTGTCACTGTCGTCATAAATGATGCGCGTCGATCACTTTCCTCCGGTTCTCCATCAATGCCCTTGTCCTTCTTCTTGTCGGACAAACTCTTGAAAAACCTGTACGTCCAGATGGTAGCTCGAGTAGACGCTTTCTTGATGCGACGCCATGAGGATATGCTGTCCTCTGTCGAATTTACGTTGTTCCAGTCGATGAGGCGGTATACCGGGGTATTGTTGAGTTCATTATCAAGGACAGTACGTCGCCAGTCTTCGACGGCATCTTTCACTGCAGTCACTACAACGATGACAATTAAAGGAACCGTGTTGAGCTCCGGAGTATCGACACCGAAGATGGAGAAAAACTGTTTGCGATTGTTTGTTAGCTCGCCAAAATTTCGGGGGTGGAGAAGGCTTTCATATGGATGTAACATACACCGAGAATAATGATGAACAAAAAGTAGATGTTGGCAATATTATGGAATTGAAACCAAATGTTTTTCGGGACGAAGGTCAAGGGCGTGTATTTTGCAGTTCTAATCTTGTTGCGCGGATAATCGGCCTTGAGATGGCCATCTTCGTCTCGTTCGGATTCAGGGATCGGTATATTAAAGTAGACCCTTCTATTGGTATTGGTAGTCGCATCATCGCCTTCAGCGTCTGGGTGCTCAGCAGTTGGGAGGTTAGATTTCCGTTTTTCATTTTTCGACTCGGAGCGCTTGTGAAAGCGATCCATGATCGAGACACGTTTCCGCACTCCTCCGGCGCCACCAACTCGCGTCGTCGCCCATCGTTGTCGCTTAGTCGGCTTCGAGATATTACTGTTCACCTCGCGAACGTCGCTCTCGGGATCATTGTTCTCCGGGTCGAAGTTGACAGATGCCATCGAGGCTAGTTATTGCCCTCCCAGGGGCTTGTAACAAGCAACCGGTGCTGTATCCTGGTGGTGGAGGGAGAGGATCCGCTCCAATGAGCCGGACCCCGACAGCGCAGCCAGATCGTGGATATCGTGGGAATTTCCGTTGGTTTCCCCTATCTGTTTTATTTTCGCCGCAAGGGATCGGGAGGCGGAAATGAGGGACGGAGAATAATATATACAGAGTATGGCGATTCCGAGGGGGGTGGTTGTTGAATAAGAATGGCGACCAGGTGCGATATAGCCAGACGGGGGGGATGATGTGTGGAGGGTCTGGAGTTAAGAACAACAGAGCCCGAAGCACAAGGGGAGGAGGGAGGCTAAAATGGCGAATGAAGGGAAGAGGAAGAAGGTGAGGTACCCTTAGCATATAAGGATCGAGAGATGAAGGGAATCAAAACCTCAGGCACAATCTAGCACGCGGGGAGGGGGGCATGTGTAAGGAAGAGGGAAAGGATTGAGGAAATAATTATTAGAGGGAGACGGGGAGAGCAGCGAGAAAGAGAGAAAGGACAGCGTTTGTTGGATTATTGGATGGAAGCCCGGAATAACGAAGAATTATGCTTACCGCGACATTAATACAACCTGACGGGGCGGCCGGCATTTTTGTCCGTCCGGTATGGTAAGGGAACGCGTAACTTTCGCCCATAACCCATTACTCAGTGACCAGATCGATCGTCATTGTTTCATCTACATAAAAAGCTCAAAGTCGGGTGGGTATATTTCTTTCGTTTCATTTTCGATTCTTTTTACTCCCTGTATCCCCGCCGCTCTTCTTCTCCGATAGAATTGATCGATAGCGCCTATACTCTTGTGTTTTCTCCTTCAAGGGTTGCTTTGTCGAATGTCAATCAAGCCATCCTGGAATGAAATCTAGAGATACCTTAGAATGCAACCCGGTAATTTACCACCTGCATATTACCAGTCCGACGAGACATCATTACATCGCCAGCCTCGCGTCAGATGGGCAGTGAATGAACAGAACATACTTTTTGTTCTTTGGAAACAAAAAAACCGACTGAACTTTGGAATCCAGAAAAAAAAGTGTGAATGGTGGCAAGCGCAATTATATGATGATTATAAACCTGCCGCTGATTCATCCTTAAATCCGGCCTTTCGGATGAGGCGACTCTTCCAATCAATGGTTCTCGGGACCTTTTCCAACGGTTTGTCTGATCTCATCCATTATAATCTCTTAGTTATCTTCCTCCCCGATCCCGTCGACTTACCGAACTTCTTCCGCGCGGGTTCTCCCACTTTGTGACTGCAAAAGACGATGTCTACTCGGTGGAGGGGCAGAATAGAAGCAGATGTCGAGATACGAGATCATTCATGCATGCATCACATCACATCAGATCGAGGCAATGCGACACGATGCGGAGAGCGGAGAGAGGACACCGCCCGCAGGCTAAGTAAATAGAGACTAATAAATACTAATAATACAGGGTCATGCCTGGCAACCCTACCCTATCGGAAGCAACGGCATTGGTCGCTGGGTGAATTGGCATGTTACTAATTCACATTGGTGGAATGTCAGCATTGATCATCACTCGAATCTGCAGCCTAAAGAGCGTTGACCCCTCGTTTTGGTACCTCTTCTGATGGTGATGGTGTTGTACTTCCGGACCCCATAGGGTCTAGTTGTGTAATACTAAATAATAATAATGCTCCGAAGTAGGGTAAAATTAGAACCCGTCATACTAAGCCGTTTCCATGGGACAAGAAAATGTCATCCACCAGGGAAAGCTCGGAGAATGGAGTCTGAAACGGACTAAAAGCTATCGGGGACGGCACATGCTTATGCGACACGCTCCACTCGGAGGTAACGTAATTAATTTTTTATTTTTTTATTTTTTTATTTTTTTTACCTCTCTCTCTCCTTTCCACTTCTGTCCATTATTTATTTCTGCACTGGGAACAAAGGAGACAGCCAATTTCATTCCAGGGGGATGGATCATGGACAGTGCATGAATGCGATGCGATACATCTGCCAAAGATGATAGATAAATCATAAATCTTATTTTTTGTTTCTTCTCTTCTCCTTAGCCTTCGGACTCCGAGTTAAATAAATACCCGACCTCCTGACTGTCTTGATTGTGCCTCTCCTTTTTTTTTCCCCTTGTCGAGTCTTGGCTATCCTCGTTAGAGTATGGTGTGGACTCCGTCTTGCGTATGTGTTCTCCTCGACATTTTGCTTTTTACGGTGACCAGCAAGATGATCATCCGTCTCACTATCAAATAGTATTCTCGAAGCTATTTCGATAACTCCTTTATTTCTCTGTGGGAAAAAAATTAAATCAAATAAAATTAAGAAAAAGATAAAATATAAATCAAAAATACCTAACTCCACGGTACACATCTCAATCTCTGTAATCTTGAATTATTCAGCTTTGCATGTTAGGTTCCCAGATATTACTGAAATTAGCAATATGTGCCGCCAAGGATCAAGAGATTTGAGTCGTTCCTCGCAATCCGGTGCGTATAGCCGACCCGCCAGTAAATTGTGCACAAATCTGCCTGGTTGGCCAGGCTATTCCCTTCCTTCGTTCCGTCAATGTTTTTGATTCAAAGTATTAGATTGGTTCGCCGGCTACCCTATCCTACACTCAACCCTCCGTATTAATCATGACGGATTGGCGTTTTGGCCAGATCGACCGCGAACCATTGTGGGGAACAAAGTGTAAGCCTAAGCCAGATCTGCACTCAGGGAGCCCCTTACACTGACCCGAGTCAGGAGAGGATGAGGATGAAAATCAGTCACGCTTTGTTTTGATTTTTCAGGACAGGAGTGACACAGACGTAATAATCAGGGTCTCTAGAAACAAAGTTTGAAAAAGGATTTTGTCTTTCATAAGATGTGGTTTGTCCTCGAATGGTTGTTTGTCCTCTAATGTAGGATGAACAAAGCCCGTAAGATAAATCTGCATGAAAAGAGACCCCCTCATCATTGTATCGTGAATAACCTGTATTAATAATATCTTACCCTCCTGAAGATGCAAGTTGTGTCAGAGTGCTTGACCAACTGACCTTGTTCCTTTTTTCTTGTTCTTTGCAGAAAGTTCATGGCACTAGTAAGTTTCGGCTGTGTATAAACTCAGCAACGTCCAGATGGGACCAAGCCACCTTTATGATAGCCTTCTTTGTGGTATGATCTTCATAAGCCAAATCCAATTAACCTTGGTGAGGAAAATCCAGAGCCTTGACCCTTCGCTCTGGGCTATGCTTTACACCATATGGTGTGGCGGTGATAGTTGTTCCACCGATACAGAACGAAAGTATTCGTTCGCATCGAGTTATGCAATCTTAGTCAGACAATGCAATCATCAAAAGTACCTTACTTCATAGGGTATTTTTAGACATTATTATTCTTATCCTTATTCTTATTCTTATCATTGCATGATTCGGGGAATATGGCGGGGTATATCCCATTATTCTGTGAAAAGTCAGATCTAGGTACTCTTTGGACGGTATATCACCTAGATCTCCTTCATATAAGGGGTAAATAAACGCCCTGACAGTACTACACTCTACCTACTCCACATCTTAGGAGGTAGTACTTACAACGGTTTATTCAACAGTATGCAACAGGTTTATCTTTCATGTTTTTTGTAGATCCTGGTTAAGATACTACCTACCTGGTTTGAAAAGAGAGCGATATATATATGCGGGAGGTACGGGTATACAAATACTGAAGGTTCCACTAATATACCACCAATATTCTGAACATCCACACAATTGAAGATATATTCTTGGTATATTGCTACAGAGTGTCTAGTTAGACAGTACCCAACATAAACCTAGTAGGTTAGGCAGGTAGCTAAAGGAAAGTTGCTACTCAGCGAAAGTCTCATGATGGCTGTGATGTCTCATTCAGGAGTCATCACTATCGGTGTCACCAGCTGTCCGCTTTGCGACTCCAGTGGACCAGAATCGGATCCTGAGTTCATCGGGCACGTTTTACAATGTATACACGATTTCTCGATGCGTTCCCTCCCATGGGCGGGTCATCCTCCTGCGGCTCAGACGTGTTGGCACGTATAATTTGGAATCAGCCGACTATAAACGCATATCGAGAAGGTTGACAGGTTTGACACCCGATGAAACAAGAAATCCCCAGCCCTCAGAATGGGATAACGGCGAGGTGCCCGAGGAGGATAACCAAGATGTTCATTTTGAAAATAACGCCTATTTTGACCTTGAGTCTGCCCAAGACTCGCTGGAGGCACTGGAAAGGAGCTCAAAATCATTCAGCCTGCAAGAAGTCGACTTTGACAATCTTGAACAAACAAATAGCTTATCGCTCCCTTTTCCTATCCCATCATATATAAAGGGTTCTCAATACGCCGCCCACCTGGAGGCCGCCTACGGCGGAATGATACATGAAACGATAGCTCAAATCGAAGACAAATGATCTTTTACCTCCTCCATCGAGGTGGAACGATGAGGATAAACACACTGGATTCTATTTGACTAACGATGAAGTTGGGGTTCAATATACAGGTCTTGGACAGGATTATTGAGGCACGGCTATTCGTGCGGATTACCACAAAAGAGAAAGAAAAGAAAAATTCCCTCGTTGAAACAAGATGGTGTAACATATATTAACTACCTGTGCAGAGTGGTCGCATTGGGATTTTTCAAGCATAAGACCATTCCTTGAAAGACTGCCTGGGTTGGAACACACCTGGGCATATTACGGAGATAATGGCAACTTGTTTAGCGGAGATTCGGTGGGTCAGAGTAGACGTTATGGTCCTCCCCCTTCGGAACTGGCGATACCCTAGGATGCGGAGTGGATTTTGAAACAAGATCCGCCTTTTTCACCAATAATGGAACGTTTCTAGGTAATTTAGCCCCTTTATGGCTTGATATGTGTGAAGAGCTGATAGGAATTAGGCCCGGCTTTCGAAGATCTACCTGTACGAGACATGATACTCTATCCAGTAGTGGTGGCAGGGCCACTTCCTCCTCTTCATATTGTTGCAAACTTCGGGGACGATCCATTTATATATGACATTGATTCTCATGTCAAGGGGAGTTGAAAAATGGTGTCTTTCCCCAGGGTGCTTGGATCTGACTAGATACTCTACAGTTCGATGACTCCTTTATAGGTGGAGTGGATCAACAGCCTCCTTGGCCTCATTATGACTATACTATACGGTGGATATGTGTTGATTTTTTGGAGCTGGAAGCTGCGAAGTCCATGTTGGACACAGTGCATTCGTCCTTACCCCTTCCTTCGACAGACCAGAATTCATACATCTTTGGGAGTATCATCAATGTGATGATTAATAATATGATGACTGCCTAATGGTTTCTCCCCAGTAAGGTCACCTGTGAACAAAGATGTAGTACAATGAAGCTCGAATCTAGATTGCCCGATTCAGCCTAGCGCGGGGTGGGAATCCACCGCTAACAAAACTAACCCATATCAAACAAACCTTCCTACTACAGTACATCCACGATCCCTCAATAATATACCCCGGCATGTCGACGCCCCACAAAATCACCCAGTTCTTCAAGCGTCCGAGTTTTGCCTTGGGCAGCCGAGATATTCCTGTAGAGAATCCGAATGAACCCTCTACCCTAGCTCTTCAGTCCTCGCCCCTTACTGAGCCGCCATCTTCATTCTTGTCCAATGACACAACCCCACAGACGCCAAATGGGCCCGCATCGCTACTGAAGGATGCACTGCTGCAATCTGTCAACGACCAGCCTGAAACTCAAAGCTCTCAAGTTCTTCCAGATAACTTTCTACATACCAAGCATGCGTCAGATCCCCCGTCTAGTTTGAATACTTCCCAGCGTATTGTCAAAGATGGAAAGGAGGTTGTGATCAGCTCCGATGGTGAAGACTCTGATTCAATCGCCTCTATTGAAGCACCAGACGCGCTCTTTATGCGGGCCGCTCAACCAGACAGCGTTTTGGAAGGAGGAGAAAAGGAAGCCACGGGAAGAACCCTCCGTTCTCGGCGCTCAAAAGAAAATACTCAACCTGTCAGATCCAAACCGGGCCGCTCCAATGCTCCGTCTTACAAACATACACTGGAAAGGCTAGTCACACAAGCAGTTGATGACAATGAAACCGAAGCGGGCATCGCAAAGTTCAAAGCTGCGCTCGAAAAGAAATCATCCAATACCGGTGCAGCTTCCGGCCAGAAACTCGACGAAGGTATACTGACATCAGCGCTTGGCGAGCAAGATGATGAGCTGGGTCTGCAGCGTCTACTTGATGCTGTTCGGAGAACAGAGGCTTTTGACCTTGAAAAGGCCTGGTTCTTCTTTGATTATAGAAGGGACCTTGGGCCTCCTCTAGAATTTCCACAAGAATGTGTCACTCCTGGGACATACTTGTCATCACTCCGAGGTGAGTCTCAATATCAACCATCCCGATGGTGAATACTAACCCTACGCAGATTCCGATTCAAGAGAAAGAGTGTTACAATCCGGAGTAGTGGATTTCGCCCTAGCACGAGGGTTCCTTCCCGATGAATTGGTCATATGGTTTTTTACCTCTGGTCCGCCCTCCATGTCTACCTGGTACTCACCAGCATACTGATTAGTACTAGTGCATTTGGAACCAAAAGACGCCTTACGGCATGCTTATTGCAGAGCATTCAAGGTTAGTCGCAGTCACCTATCAAGCTTAAACGAGTATTGTACCCTCGCTGACGGCCTCTCTCAGAGCACGCCCGCGAACCGTATCAAGTCTCTCATAAAACCAGATCATGTCAATTATATCTTCCAACAACTGGGTGCAAGCACAAAAGGATTAGCGGTACACGAACCAGTCGCCCCAGACCCACTCCCAAAAGGTAGAGCTCAATCCAGAGTTTGTCTGCCTGTTACAATATTAATATCATACAGATGATCGGTTGCAGGGAGCCTCCCAGCACCATAGGGCCTTGCTATCTGTTCTTGATTTGTTTTGTGGTGCAGCTAAATTGTGATTTTTAAATAAACCCACCCCCCCCCCCCCCTTTTTTTTTTTTTTTTTGAGGCAAATACTAACAAGGAGATAGGTTCGCCGATGATACCAGGGAGCTTATAATAAACATCTTATTTCGTCTGACACTAGATGTGGTTTTGACGAGCAATCCAACGGTTTGCTCAGAGTTGGATAAAACTATCATCGCTATGCTAGAAAGCTTGCCTGACGATACGACTGGGGACGATCTAGTGAGATATTACCTTGTAATAGGCAGGGGGCCTTGCTGATGGTTATCAGGAACGACGCATTTGCACAACCGCATATAATACCATTAAAGACCCCGTGATTCAGAGCCGACTGCTGAGACACATACTTCCAACACCAAGCTGGATCGCTGCCCTACGGTCCCGTCTTGCGCTCGCCTTTCTCGTCGGCGACCCATCTCTCCTGGACGAAATACCAGATGTAATGGTCCATCTTAAACGGGTAATTGAAGTTCTTAAGGAGAAACGATTTGACATCAGGCATTACAAGAGGAAAGAAATAGAATATGACTACGGGGAACTCACGGCCATCACAGCTCTTATCAACATTGTGATTGACTCCGGCTGGTCTGGAATGGATTTTGCTAACAAAGACGCCGAACATGAGTTTAACTCTGAAGTTGACAAATTGTCCGATCGGATTAAAAAGATATTCACGTCCATCGAAGACTCTGGGGCATCCCATCTGAAGCGAACACTTGCCAAGGAGGGTCTGGAGGCTTTGCATTACCGCATTGTATATTCCGTTAGGTCAAAGCCAGTACCCAGGAGGACTGCATTTGGCGAACGCGAACATGCAGACAAAACGCAAGCCACGCTTAAATATGAAAGAAAACCGACCGCAGAAGCTATGCCTGTGCGAGTACATGAGAAACCCTGACGGGCTTCGGATACCAATGTGGCAAGGTTGTTTCCATATGTTTGATGGGCCCAAATAATGTGAAATCCCCTAAAGGTTCACGTCAAACGCCTCTTAAAATGTCGACAATGAAGATCGGCGTCGTTAATACAAGGGTTCCCGGTCTAGGGTTAGTCAGGAGAGCAGTGACTCAAGTCGGGTGCCGTTTACTTGATAAGCTCTATATCATATACCCACCATTCCGAGGTTGGCAAAGGTCAGACCTCACAGCCGTGACCTTGGGGGAACCAAATCGATGGGTCATCGAGATCATCTAAATTGGGGCGAGGACTTATAGACCGTCGCGTGGTCTTGATTGTGATCAAGAGATCGAAGCGAAGAAGAAAGGTAACTCTGTACAAGGCTATGCGACACTCCGTGATCGAAGTTGAAAGAGATTCATAGATACAAGGGTGTAGGCAAAAATTTGAAAGGTGGCGGTGCAAGAATAAGAAAAACGCGTGCATATCCTCTAATCGTAGAATCTTCGGTTCTCGTTCTTCCCAAATAGCGTCTCCCGGACGGCAGGAAGACCGTCGATCTCCAGCAATCGCAGTCGCTCCTCGAAGGTGTTGTTGATCTCAATCTTGCCCTGTCCGCCAAGAATAACCACTCCGCCAGCACTAGAGAGAGATAGCTATTAGAAATTGTTCATCACCGAATAAACAGAAGTCGAGAACTTACGATCCCTCGGGCAGCGGGTCAGACTCATCCAACTCCGCGGAGGAGCTCTTGCCGACCGTCTTCTTAAATTCCTTCTCGGCCTCACCGATCGCCTTCTTCACGGCATCGAAATCCTTCTTACGAGCCTGAATCGCGATCTTATCCTCGTTGAGAGCGTACATGCCCTCCAGAACCAGGCCCTTCAGCACAGTCTGATACTTCTTGGCATCCTTGGCAGCAATGCCGGAGATTTTATCGCGAGCCTGCTGGAACAGATCATCGAGGAGCTCCTGGCGCGCGGAGAGGACACGGAGACGGGTGCGGTTGCTGAGGGTGGAGCGAGTGATCTGTTGGGACATGGCGGCCTGCTTGAACTTCTTTTCGTAGAGAACGTCGATGGCGGCGGTTTCCTGGCGGACAAGCTTGGACTTTTCAATAGCGAATTCCTCGTCGGCCTTCAGTTGGATTTCACGTGCCTTCTCCAGCGCTTCCTGCCGGATGAAGGCCGTCATCTTGCGGAGCTCGCCCGCAACCTGTTTGGAGAGATCATGAGCTCAGGTGATGGCGATAAGCAGTACTCCGGATAGGAGGGACGGCGTACCTGATCATCGGAAAGAGCATGGGTCTGTGACATCTTGGTGGTGGTGTTTAATTGCTTTCAGAAATGTGGGGAGGTGGAGGACACAGGCAGTTGAGCTTCCCGGTGCGGAGGGGAATGAATTCCTATGAAGCAAGCAAGGTCACGGACTAGGGGTTAGCATTGCGGGTGAGTTTTAGAAAGTCCCCAGCAGACGAGGGAGATGGAATGACAGGAGGTATGCTCACTGGGAGTAAAATAATTAGTTGAGGAGTCGTGGGAAGTGTGAAAGGGAGAAAGAGGAAATAGTAGTTGATGAATGACAAGGAGTGAGGGAGGGAGATACGTTGCACGGGCTAGTCTGCTGATCACGGGTCAGGTATCATCTCCCGCACCCATGAGGTCAGTCGGCTGCCACTCTCCGTCCCTCCCTTCAACAACTCCCTACCTCGTTTTTCTTTTCTTTTTCGGTCTTCTCCTTCTTTCTGTCTACATCATGGCGACATCTCTTCGCCTACTGTCCGATCAACCCTTCTAAATATCCCGTATTCCAGCTCTCCCCGCCGTCTCCGTGACCAATGCATAGCGAGACTCCAAGATGGGCAATCTTGGTGGACTGTCGCCCCAGGGGAGTGTCGCAGTGCGTTAATACCCTCTTTTTCGCCGTCAATGACCTTATGAGCTAATATCTTCTTTTTATCCAGGTGGGAGTCATTATCGGATTGATCTCGACCAGTCTCCAGGCCATCGGACTGACCTACCAGCGGAAGTCGCATATGCTCGAAGATGAGAAGTTCCCATATGATATCCGTCGGCCTCCATATAAACGACGACGATGGCAGGTAAGCCAATAGATCTCCTCGATTTGATCTAATATATCTGACCCGCTCTAGTTGGGGATGTTGATGTTCGTTGTTTCAAACATCGTGGGAAGCACCATCCAGATCACCACACTTCCGCTCCCGGTGCTCTCAACTCTCCAAGCTGTCAGTATCCTCCGTACACAAATAAACCCCCCAACTTTGCTAAAATATAGCTCGAATACAGTCCGGTCTTGTTTTCAATACCATCTTCGCTACCTTAATCCTGGGTGAACCATTTACCAGATACTCCCTCATCGGTACCCTCCTCGTCTGCACCGGTGCAGTTCTCATCGCAGTCTTCGGCGCCATCGGAGAACCTGCGCATACACTCGACCAACTCCTAGAACTTCTTCAACGTCGCAATTTCATACTTTGGATGATGGGAACCGGCATCCTAGTGCTGGCCATTTGGTCCGGTTCCAAGCTACTAAAGTATTTAACACACTCACCCCGTTCGAAACACCCGGGCGTTCACCATACGTATACCCCGCGTATACCAATGGCCCAGAGCCGTGTCCGGCTCATACGTGGGCTGTGTTATGGTCTAGTCAGCGGAATCCTTTCAGCGCATACGCTTCTACTAGCAAAATCTGCAGTTGAGCTGCTAGTTCGAACGGTGGTCGATCGCGTGAACCAATTCAATCGGTGGCAGTCCTGGGTTATATTGATCGCCATGATCGCGGTCGCCCTAATTCAGTTGTACGCCTTGCATCGTGGCTTGAAACTCTGCAGTACCAGCATCCTCTACCCGTTTGTCTTCTGTATCTACAACATCATCGCCATTCTGGACGGACTGATCTACTTCCGCCAAATGTCGCAGTTGACTGGCTTCCATGCTGGCCTTATCGCTCTGGGAACAATCGTACTACTTGGCGGGGTCCTCTGTCTATCATGGCGATTAGAGGTGATCGACAGCCATGCCGCCGTGACAGTGGTAGGGCCATCTCAAACAGGATTAGGCCCAGGCATGGCAATTGTCGAAGAACACCCGCGAAACCTGCTTCAGCCAGGAGCAGACGACGAAGAAGCTCAGACCGGCGAGCGTGAGCCTCTCCTGCGAGGACTACCTGGCAGAAGAGCCTCTCATCAACGTACCCCCAGCCTTCCTCTCTTCAATCCACCAATGCCCCAACGAAATTCTACAGACGTCGACCCCGCCTCCATTTGGGCCGAGCTCGACGACTCCGATTATGAAGACCGCAATTCTGATGTTCGTTCGTCTCTCCTCCACCATGCCCCTATCGACCCATTCAAAACCCGACCACGCAGTCAGACCAGCACCGGCACATTAAAAGACGCACACTCACGAGGACCGCTGCGCCACTCAGCCACCTCCTCGCTGAGCCAAACCACGTGGAATACCCGCCGAGTCCCTGCATCGATTCGCGAGGCGCGACGACACCGCAGAACGTCGGCCCCGGCTCCCAACAACGTCGACAGCAGCCTTCTGCACAATGGTGTCTCCTACATCGGACCGTTCTTCGAAGCCGCCCGAGACAGAATCACCGGCTACGGCACGCAAGATGACCGGTCCGACGAGCCCTTCCTAGCAAGGAGAAGAAGCGGTCAAGAACCTCGGCGCTCGTCTTCCAGCGGCAGAGCAGACTCACATCTCACCGAACTGAGACGCACGAGCACTTTGCATAATGCATGGAGAACAGGAATCGGGTATCTTTCTCGATTAACTGCAAGAAACAAGTCTCACGATGATCCAGAGAACAACAGCAGGAGCAGGAGCAGCAGCAACAACAATCAATCTTCCAACACACAAGAACATGATACATAGACAAGAGTTCTTCAACCCCCTCTCGACACCCTAATCGAACCGCTTCCATACACCATGTACAGTATACCTCCGCCACCTAAGATATACCAGTTTCTTTTGGACTTGCTTTGCTATACAACCAGCGGTTACCCTACCCACCCGATAAACCAAATCGAGACAATACCACAAGTATACAAGATAGATGGGTCCATTCCTCACAACCGAATCACCGACCATTTACCTGCATGAAGTTCGGAATGACCGCCCACCAAACAGACGCCGTTCGGTTAAAAGATCGTATCCCTTCCAACCGAGCTACAAAGCCCGGGGAAGGGCAAGAGTCTTATATAGTCATGGAATGGACAGGAAAGGGACGGAGCGGGATCAGTTGAGCGATGTGATATCAAGAACTGACTCCATCCACTACAAGATAGAAGATCACCTTGGATAGAAATGAGGGTGTTTCTCACTTGTTTCCTAGGGATCTATATATACTGTTATGTCTCATTGGCTGATGTATATGGTTGGCCAGATCAATAAAGATTATAAAGATTAATAGTTGACCCGATTAAATTGAACTCCACTACGAGACGTATTATTCAAGTGATGATGTTCTACCATGGGCATCCAGCCATGGACCTGGTATCAGTACCGGTGGACCCCAGTAGCTACCTTATACGTACTCTTCGTGATGCTACAAACTACAACTACAAGTATATAAACTGTTACAGATCCATAAAGTAATGAAGGGGAAAGACATTCAGTTTTCTCCATACCATACAAGACATGCTTCTTACCCAAGCAGAGTAGCTCGTCCGATATCATATCAGTTACGAACAAAACCAGAGAGCAACACAAGTGGGGAAGAAAAGAATCGTGAGGGGTTCTCTCATTGCCTCGGACTGCACGCTCCGCGACCACTTCCTGAGCTGACGACTACCAATTTGGACAATAGAGTCGATCCGGGGGGAGCAAAAAGTCAACAAGGATGGGGAAGAACAAACACGGGCGACGCACAGGGGAGATCAAGATAAGATAAGAATAAGATGGAAAATTAACAACGCAAGAGAGACAACACTAGAGACAAATCAAATTATGGGATTGGGGGGGGGGGGGGCTGGAAAAAGA